>PVJA010032316.1:0-24221 GCA_004027025.1 Myocastor coypus | reverse complement strand
TAATTTTTGAGCCAAAGAATAATGTCAAGAATTATGACAAATACAAAGCATTCTACAAATATAAAAATGTCCATTATTGGACAATTGAAATGAATACATATTCTCAAAATTAATTCAGTACTAAACATATGAATATCTTTAGAATCATTGGCCATCATAGAGTTGCAAGTTCAAATAATATAGATTCTATCTTGCTCCAATAATAATGGCTATTACCTAGGAGTGCAAAAAAATAATTGTAGTAATATTTTCCATAATAATACGTCTAAACAGTTAATGAAATTATAACCTAGAACCACTATGGAAATTAGTATGGGGATTCCTCACAAAACTAAAAGTAGAAATTCTACACAGCATATTCCCTGAAGAGTTAAAGTCATTGTAGTATAAGAATACATGTGTAACCATCTTTATAGAAGAGTTATTCATAGTAGCTAAATTGCAGAACAGCCTATATGCCTACAGACAGGATGAATAAAAACTGTAGTACAAAAAGAATACTAAATTTAAGTCACTTGTAGGAAAGTGGATGTATTGAGACCATAATACAATAAGTGAAGTAAATTAGCAAGAAAATGCTAAATATCATATACTTCTGTTATGAGAAATCTAAAGTACACATAACTTTAAAAATGAAATAGAAAGCCGGGTATGGTGGCACATGCCTGTAATCCCAGCACTTGGGAGGCTGAGGAAGAAGCATCAGTGCGAGTTTGAGACCAGCCTGGGCTACAAATGTGAGCTCAAGGCTAGCCTGAGCTGCATAGTGAGACCCTGTCTCAAAAAACAGACCAAGAAAATGAAATAGAATATAAAAGGTAGGAAATACTCATGCAAACTCCATGCACATGTTAAGGGAATCCAAAATGTTACAGCGAAGGGGTGAAGCAAAAGTAGAGCAATTATAATAGAGAGAGCCTGGAATTTAGTTCAGTGGTGAAGTGCCTGCCATGCAAACATTAGGTCTTGATTTTGACTCCCAGTAGCCCTTCAAAATTTAAAATAATCCTATATATTGTATACCTAATGTAATTATTATGTGTTACATCCTATGCCAAAGGTTTTAAATTAATAAGTATAAAAATCTTACCAAGTTTGAAATCATTATTACTCAAGAAACAATACATTCCAATTACACAGCTGTCGTCACTGAGAAATATCAACATCTTAAAGAGTAGGAGAAAATGGCAAACACAGCAAGAAGAAAGCATCACATAGGAAGAATATACAATATGGATAATAGTCAATCTCATAGAGACGACATCAAAGTAGGCTGGTACACATAAACTTATGAAATACAGATTATCAACCCAAAATTTCAAATCTAGCAAATACATCCTTCAAAGAATAAAAGGCTATAAATTAAATTTTTAAAATTGACAATTCATTGAGGGGATTTTTTCCTAGAGGAAAAACTAAATGATCTACTTCTACATTTTCAGAAAATAAATTAGAGAATAGATCACATAAATTTGAATAAATAAAAAGCATCAGTAAAATTAGCTCCATAATTCACATTGTGATTTACATCTAAAATATATAGCAAAATTCATGCGCTTATTGGAGGGGTTTTTGAAGGTGACTGGATTTAAGGAATTATACCTGACTTGCTCCTAGGAGATGAAATCAGGTCAGAAAAAGTGGATCACTGGGGGTGTGTTATGGTTCTACATGTTTCATGTTATTTTCTTATCTGTGTTTCCTGCTGGCTTGCCATGAACACTTTCTCCACTGTGATAACCATATTCCATGCTTGGAGCCAGCAGAATTCAGAATAAAACCTCTACAAAATATGAGCCAAAATAAAAGTTTCCTGATTTAATTTATAGGGGATCAGTTATTGAATCTCAGACATGAGAATTGAAAGCATCTTAACATAAATTTTATTTTATTTTCTAATTAGTTTTTACTTTTTATTAATTTTAGTGAAAAAAATAGCAATGAGACAGTTTCAAAAGAGGTTTAGTAGGTCCATCAAATCTGCAGCTGTGTAGGTAGGGATGTGTTGCCTGCCTGACTCACCAAATACCTGCCCAGACCCAACTGATCAGCACATGCCTGTAAGTAGGGACCTTTTGCCTGCCCAGTCCCACCAGATAAATGTCCACCTGAGGCCAGCGACCAAAGTTCCTGAGGCCAGGGATTTTTGCACACCACAGCACCTCCTGTGGAACCCTGGGGCAAAATTCCCTGCAGAGAGGCCGGGTTCAGACCCTTCCAGAAAATCCAGGAGATGAACATCTTGCCAGAGCACTGGGTTCACTTCCATAAGCAGCAGCAGGAGGAAGCAGAGCACAACAGCCAGCCCCAAGCAGTAAGTCTGGCCAAGTATGCCTTGGTTGATCCAGAACCAAGTGCTAACTGCATAACTGCACCAAGCCTTTACACCAAAGATCATAGGACAGTGCTATATACAAAATGACAAAGAGAAGGAGCAAGATGCAATCTTAGACCACAAGCCCAACCACAACAAATTCAAGAGCCAGTAACATAGAAGAAACTGGGAATCACACAGCTGAAACCTTGAAACTAACATCAACTGAATTAAAGAAACAAATGCACACACATATAGAGGAAATCGAGTTAGAAATTATCTCTGAAGTAAAAATGAAATGTATGAATTAATACTATCTGAAGTAAAAGAAAAATAACTGCAGAAAATCATAGAGGAAATTAGATCAGAAATGTCCTCTGAAGTAAAAAACAAAAGAAATGTCTACATCAATAGCATCTGAAGTCAAGGAGCAATTACAGAAAGGTAGAGAAGAAATCAGATTAGAAATAATCCTTGAAGTAAAAAAAAATAGGATAATTGCAATGAAAAAATTAATACATGTTTCTACCTAAGACATTGATAAAAAATAGAGGAGAATAGAAAAATGCTGGAATGACTGAATGAGCAATATAGGAAAGAAATAGATCACAGGAAACAGTTTCAAAGAGATACACAGGACAATACAATGTCAATCACAAGCTGGCAACTCATTATGAATGAAAGTGAAAATAGGGTTTCAGATCTTGAAGACACAAGTCTTGAAGACACAAGTCACAGCTAGTAAAAACATAAGAAAGGATCTCCTAAAAACAACCAGGATTCAGGCAAAAATAATTCAACATCTGCAAGATGAAGCAAAATGAACAACATGAGATTAACAGACTTTAAAACGAGAGAAGGAGTCAATACAAACGATATAAAAAGAGTATGGGCAGAGGTAATAGCAGAAACCTTCCCAAATATGAGAAAACAACCTGACATTCAGGTAACTGAGGCATATAGAACTACAGAACTACAAGTAACATCAACCCAACTAAAAACACAACCAGACATATAATAGTCAAGGTCCCAGAAATCTAGCAGAAAAATAATATACTAAAAGCTGCTAGAGTTCTTTTCTCTTCTGTTTCTTTTACAAATCGTATTTAAAGGAAAAACCATCAAAATAATGGCAGATTTCTCTTCACAAACCATCAAGTCAAGAAGAGCATGGAAAGGAGGACTTCAAGTCCTCCATGAAAACAAATTGAAGCCCAGACTGGTATACCCAGGAAAACTCTTTGAAGGATGAGAGAGAAGTGAAATAGTTCCACAACAAGGAAGAACTAAATAATTTCATGATGTAAATGGCCAACCTACACAAAGTACTAAAAAAAATTTAGAGAGGCACCAAAATGACCTGAAGTCTACATATGAGACCAGAAAGAGCCCACCAAGTAGGGCAACAAATTAAATATAGGATAAAGAGGGTAAACAGTAGTTAGTAAAGGACATGTCAATCATAAATCAACACATTTCAATCATAACTATCAAAATAAATGGACTCAGTTCTCCAGCTAACAGATGTAGACTGGCAGAGTGGATAAGGAAGCAAAATCCAGCAATATGCTGTATACAAGAAACACACTTATAAAGAAACACATAGGCTAAAAGTTAAAGGATGGAAAACAATACCACATGCTGGATATCTTAATTACTTTTTACTTGTTGCTGGGACAAATACCCAACACTAAAAATGAAGGAAAGATTTATTTAGTTCACAGTTACTAGAGGTTTCAGTCCTTGTTCTGCTGGCCCAAGGCAGAATGGAACAGGACAGAGAGGATTCAGTTTATGGAGGCGGAACAGCAACCATCACGACAGAGGCAACCAACCAACCAGAGGAGCAGACAGCAACAGTTCTAGTCTGTCTCTCTGTCTCTCTTGAAACTACATCAGGCTCTCTGCTTTACCCTATCCACCACAGGCCACACAAAAATTCTGAGCAGTACTCAGACCATAATCTCATCAGTATTAAAATACATAATCCCAATGGATCATGGATCAATTCTCAAACTCTAGAAGTGTGCTCCCCATGAATCATGAGGCTTTGGGGGGACAATGAGACATAAGCCACAAAATTCCACCCCTGGACCTCCAAAGTCTCATACATATCCCTTTATACAAAAGATATTTTAGTCCACCTGGAAGAGCTGCCAGAGTCCCAACAGTTTCAGCATTGATGAAAAGTCCAAATCCCAAGTCTCCTACAAGATCGTAGGCAAACCCTCAACTGTGAGCCCTTGTACCATAGAAAAGTTAAGCATATCCAACATTCAAAATCATAAGATAAACATTAGCATTCCAAAAGTTGCAAACAGGGTAATACAAAACACTGGGACCAACACATGTCCAACATCCAGTAGGGTAAACATTAAATCCTATGGTTCCAACTGGAGCATTTGAAACAGTCTGCATTGCATTGTGAGCTCCATGCATCTCCATCCCTAAGGCACTCTTGGTGGTAATTTCCATGGCTTCCCACTTAGGCTGGCTTTGCTCCCTCTTTTTACGAGCCACATTCCTGGCTTTTCCAAATTTCTGTGGTTTCCACTGAACTGGCTTCTCACTCACTGCTTCACACACTGCTCTCTCAGGGGCACACTGCCTGGCCTCCCAGGCCTTCTTTTGAAATTGAGATGGAAGCCTTTTTAAACTAACAGGTCTTGCATTCCAAGACCGCATAAAACAAATTCCACATGGATGATGCCAAGGTTTGCTGCCAGCTGGAGCAGTAGCCAGGCTTCCTTCTCTTTTAGTTGTAAGGGTTGAGTGCCTAGACTGATGAACACTCTGACCTTGATTCCAATGAACGAATTCTCCATGCTGGCATCATTTTGGAACCTGGATTGGTCGCTGCAGCCATTCTGGTATTTACTTAGGTCTCTGCAGCTTTCTTCTCAAGGCAAAAACTCTCTCCCTTGCAATTTGGAGGCTGCAAAGGGCAGAGAGCTTCCACCTCTTGTGATGCCCTCAGGCCATCGTTTTGATTCTCTGGTTCCTTCACAGCAATAGAGATCCTGTCAGCTCCATCTTTGCAGTCCAAAGCTTTCCTGGTGTTTCCTATCTGGCCAAACGCACATTTTAAATCATCATTCTTGGCTCTTTGCTCTTGATTTTCAACATAAATCTGGCTAAAAATCACCAATAATAGCCATGCCACTGCCGCAATATTTTGCTGCTTTGAAATATCTCTTCAAAGATTAATCAGTCAGCCATGCTTAATCTTGGTCTTAGGCAAAGTCTTTGGGCATGAGCAAAATTCCAACAGACTTTAAATGAATCCATAGCACAAATCATCTGGAGTCCAATGACAAATGCTGTCCTTTTTGCCAGTAGAAACCTCCGCAGCCTGTTCTTTACAAGCCGGCCTTCTATCAGTCTTCTGGTGTAATCTCTGACCAGACTCTCCCCTACAGAACAGCCGATGCTTTTCAGGCTCTTCACAAGTAGAGGACCTCTCTAAACATTTCCAGTCCCTGCTCATAAGCCATTCTTCATACCCAGGCTTCCATCCAATCTTCTAGTCTGAGCTCTGACCCGAATCTCCCCTACAGAACAACCAAAGCCATTCTAGGTTTTCGCTTGTAGGGGTCTTCTCTGATCCTTTCCTAGCTCTTCCCATAAGCCATTCCCAAAAGTTTGTAATCCACATGGTCGGGTTAGTCATAGCAAGGACGCTACTCCTCTGGTACCAAATTCTGTCTTGGTTACTTTTTACTTGTTGCTGGGACAAATACCCGACACTCTAGGAAGGAAAGATTTATTTACTTCACAGTTACTGGAGGTTTCAGTCCATATTCGGCTGGCCCAAGGCTGAATAGAAAAAAAACAGAGAGCATCCAGTTCATGGTGGTGGGACAGCAACAATCGCGACAGAGGCAACCTAACCAGGGGAGCAGAGAGCAACAGCTCTAGTCTGTCTCTCTTGAAATTATATCAGGCTCTCTGCCTGAGCCTATACAACTCAGGCCACACCTATAATTCCCAGCTGTACTCGGACCATAATCTCCTAAGTATTAAACACATAGTCCCAGTGGATCACGGATCAAATCTCAAACTGTACAAATCCCCACCCCATGACTCATGAGGCTTTTGGGGGGACAACTACACATAAACTGTAACACCACAGCACTTAAAAAAAAGCAGGGATAGTAATTATGATTGCAGATCATTTAAACTTCAAACCAAGATTGATCAAGGAAATAAAGAAGGCCACCATATATGGGTTAGGGGAAAAATTCAAGACTAAGAGGTAACACCCATAAATATGTATGCTCCCATCAATGGACCACCAAACTGTACAAGATGAATCATAATAGACATGAAAAATCTAATATGCAATACCACAGTCTTGGCAGGAGACCTTAACAACCCTTTATTCCAAAATGATAGGTAAAGAAGACAAAAAAATTATCAAAAACGTAGCAGAGCTGAACTAGATATTGCAACAGCTGGACTTTGTGGACATACACAGAGTGTTCCATCCAATCAGCTCTGAATACACATTTTTTTCTCAGCTGCACATGGGGCCTTTTCCAAAACTGACCACATACTAGTGCATAGGTGATGCTTAAGTACATGAAACAAAACTGAAAATATTCTATGCATATTATGTGTCTACAGTGCCGTGAAACTGGAAAGAAATGACAAAAGAGACCACAAGGCCGGGCGTGGTGGCGCACGCCTGTAATCCCAGCACTCGGGAGGCTGAGGCAGGAGGATCGCTGTGAGTTCGAGACCAGCCTGGGCTACAAAAGTGAGCTCAAGGCCAGCCTGAACTGCACAGTGAGACTCTGTCTCAAAAAGACAAAAAAAAAAAAAAAAAAGACCACAAGAACCACAGAAATTAAACAACACCCTTTTCAACAATCTGTAGGTTACCGATGAAATTAAAAAGAAATTAAGCAATATTTACAATTTGTTGTAAGTTCAAACACAACCTACCATAATTTATGGGATGCAGTGAAAGAAGTTCTTAGAGGAACATTTATAGCTCTGAACTAAAACATTAAAAAAACAGAATGAGTAAAAAATAAATACTCTTATGCAGCATCTAGCAACTGGAAAAGGAAGAGCAAATAGAACCTAAAGCCAAAAATTAGGAGGAAATTATAAAGTGTAGAACAGAAATTATTTCAATTGATATAAGGAAAACAATACAAGGAATTAATGAAACAAAAAGCAGGTCATTTGAAAGACTAAATCAAATTGATAAGCCCCTAGCTAACCTCATCAAACAGAGGAGATAAATGACTCAAATTCAGGCAATAAGGAATGAAAGGTGTGAAATTCCTACAGATCCAGCGGAGATTCAGAAGATCATTAATACCTACATTGAGAATCTTTACTGTCACAGAATTGAAGACACAGATAAAATGGACAGATTCCTAGAAAGGTATAAGCTACTAAAACTGAATCAACAAGCTATAACAACTCTCAATAACTCCAATAACAGCCAAAGAAATACAAAATGTAATAAAAAGTCTACAGACAAACAAAAGTCCAAGACCTGATTTATTAACCACTGAATTGCACAAAAAATTTACAAAAGTCACAATCCGAATGCTCCTCAAATTCTTCAATGAAATTGTAAAGGAGGCAGTCCTCCCAAAATCTTTCTTAGAGTCAAGTATTACACTGATACCAAAACCAGAGAGCGATACAACTAAAAAAGAGGACTACAGGCCAATTTCTCTCAACAACATTGATGTAAAAATCTTCAATAAAATCCTCACCACTAGAATGCAGCAAAGTATCAAGAAGACTGTAACACCATGACGAAGAAGGATTCATCCCAGAGATGCAAGGATGGTTCAATATATACAAATCTATAAATGTAATATACTATAACAACAGAGCCAAAGCCTAAAATCACATGATCATCACAGTTGATGTACAAAAGCCTTCTGAAAGAGTCAACATTCATTCATGTTGAAAGTTCTACATCAAATTGAAATAGATAACTTCTATCTCAATCTGATAAAAGACATCTATGATGATCAAACAGCTAACATAATTCTAAATGGGGAAAAACTGAAATATTTTACTCTTAAATCTTCTACAAGACAAAGTTGTCCTCTATCACCACTACCATTCAATATAGTTCAAGCATCATTAATGACAGCCATTAGACAAGAGAGAACTAAAGGGAATAAGAATAGCTAAAGAAGTTAAACTATCATTATTTGCAGATGACATGATAATCTACTTCGAAGACTCAAAAAATTCCACCAAGAAGCTGCTAGAATTAATACCCAAATTCAGTAAAATAGCAGGACAAAAAGTCAACACACAAAAACCAATAGCATTCTTCTACACAGATAACAAACACAATGAGAGATTAATTAAAGAAACAATACTTCTTAAGATAGCACTGCAGAAAATGAAATACTTAGGAATTAACCTAACTAAAGGAGGAAAGATATGTTCAATGAAAACTACAGTACTCTGAAAAAATAGAACATTGGGGATTTCAAGAAATGGAAAGATATTCCATGTTCTGGGATAGGAAGAACAAACATTATGAAGATGTCCATAAACCTTAAAATGCTACACAGATTTAATGCAATGCCTATCAAAATACCATCAACATACTTCACAGCCCTGGAGAAATCATACCTAAAATTTATCCTTGACCAAAATCGACCTACAATTAAAAAGACAATGCTTGGCAATGAAGATAAAGGCAGGCAGCATTATAATTCCTGACCTAAAATTATACTACAGAGCTACTGTGATAAAATCAGCATAGTATTGGCAAAAAAAAAGACTGCAGGAGCAATGGAATGGATTAGAAGATGCAGATCAAATACAAACACATTCAGCAACCTTATTTTCCACACAGGTGTGAAACATGTTTAACGAAAGAGAGATAGACTATTTTAGAACTGGTGCTGGAAAAACTGGCTCTCTACCTGATGAAAATTTAAACTTAAACCAGGTCAATCACTATGCACTAAACTAAGGTCGAAATGGATTAAAGATCGAAATATTAAAAGAGAGGCACTAGCAGCCAGGCGTGGTGGCACATGCCTGTAATTCCAGCACTTGGGAGGCTGAGGCAGAAGGATCAGTGTGAGTTTGAGACCAGCCTGGGCTAAAAAAAATGAGCTCAAGGCCAGCCTGAGCTGCATAGCAAGACTCTGTCTCAAAAAGCCTAAATAAATAAATAAATAAATAAATAAATAAATAAATAAATGACACTAAATAACCTGGAAGAGAAAGTTGGAGGAAATCTTGAAGATATAGGGGTAGGCAAAGAGTTGATGGACAACAATTAAAATACACATTTAATACTTTAAAGAATCAACAAGTGAAACCTCCTCCAGATGAGAATTTTTTGAAAGGAAAAATAAATTACTAACACAATGAGGAGACCACACAGAAATCTCTAAACACTTTTAACTAATAAGTATTCAGACAAAGTTCTTCTATGTAGAATTTATAAAGAACTAAAAAACATTAGGGTCCCAAATTCAAAGATCCAATCCAGAAATGGGCATCAGAGATGAACACACCCTTCTCAGACAAAGAAATTCAAGAAGCCTATAAATACATGAAGAAATGTTCTACATCACTAGCCATACATGAAATGCAAATTAAAACACCACTTAGATACCATCTCACATCAGAAAGAATGACTCTCATAAAGAAATCAAGCAACAACAAATGTTGGATAGGCTGTGGGGGAAAAGGAACCCTTCTCCACTGCTGCTGTGAATGCAGACTGGTACAACCATTATGGAAAGCAGTTTAGAGACTCCTTAAAAAATTAGAATTACAAATCCCATTCAATCCACCTATCCCCTTGTTGGGAATTTTCTCAGATCAACTGAAAACATCATACTGATATTTGTGCACATATGTTCATAGCAGCACAATTTGCATTAGCCAAATCTTGTAAACAACAAAAATGCCCACAATTTGAAGAACAGTTGAAAAACGTGGTGTTTTTATACAATGGAATATTACTCAACTATGAAGAATGATAAATGAGAAGAATTCATACATAAGTGGATATATCTTGAACATATACTCAAAGAAAAATAAACCAGACCAACATCTGTAAATATCATGTGGTCTCCCTAGTGTAAAACCTCAAAAGAAGAAATAAATGGAAAGGCATAACACAACTGAATGAAAATCTCAGAGTTAAATGTTAAACAACAAAGCGACTACAAACAGAAAAGATAGGAACTTGGCAGCAGCAAAATGATGTAATTATATGCACACGATGAATTAGATAATGGTCCTAAAACCATCAAAAATTTTTTCACGCTGTGGATAGCAGTGTGTAACAATATAATTATGCTTGTAATGCTTGTCATTCTTGTTTTATAAATTTTGGCTTCTTCTAATGTAATTTCAGTTACAGCTATACTCTGTCAAGTAAATGGTTGGTTTGCAAGAAAATAGAAAAGGTTGTTAAATGAGAGTAAGAAACCGTGAAAAATGGCATAGGATTGATTGGCAACAATTTCATATCTACATTTCTGGTTAAAAATGTGTAACTGCTTTTATCACATTGTATACGGATCTATTATAATATCAATGAACGATAGAAAATTGTAATTCCAAATTAAGTGTAAGATGTTTGATATTCACAAAGACAGTGATGTTAAGCTCTAGTACCTATGTTATAGAGTAAGAGTATCATGAAGCTTCTCTTCAGAGTGTAAGTTTACAGACCAAAAATGAGAGAAAAAGAAGGGCTGCAATGATAGCCAATATTTTGGCCTTAGCCCTTCATGGTCAGTAAAGACTCAGGACATAAAAGAACCTGTACAGTAACATCCTATAACTCAGTGATTTCCCAACTGTTCTATTCTAGGGAGATTATGGGGCCACAGAGGAAAGAGATTAACGATGTATAGTGTGCCTAACGACAGTCTCCTAGAGACAAAACATTCTCTGAGGCTTTCACATAGAGCAAACTGGTCAAGAAATTGCCGAGACTCATCCAGATGGCTGACAGTGACAAAAGTTCTACAAAGCACTGTACATGGTTTCAAGGTAAATCCTGTGGAGATTTGACTGACTTTGGTAGATACAAAAGTTACATATTTCTTTTATACAGGTCTCACTCTAACTTGCCCTTCACTACCCAGCAGAAATGTTTAATCATGAGCCATAAAACATGAAGCTAGTTTAGTATGCTGAGCTGTGGAAGGCCGAAATCAAGTTTTTGACTTTGCCAGCTCTGGCAATAATCATTTGTTATTATGGAATACTGGACTATCTATGCAAACACTTTCTCTTAGTTCAATGAGAAATTTTTGTACCAGTGATAATTAGAAAAATTATCATGTCTAAATCCTGTGCTCTGTATAATTACTACAAAGACAACATGCATTGTTTCAATTATTGGGAGTACAATACTAATGTGTTTTGAAAATGTGCCATTGTTATTTTTTATTAAAAGTAATAAAAATTCATACATGTCTTCAATTCTGTCAGAGTAAAGATTCTTAAAGTAGCTGTTCTTGATCTTCTGAATCTTCACTGAGCCTGTGGTAATTTCAACTTTTACATTCCTTATTGCTTGACTTTCAGTTTTTTCTTTCCTCTTTTTGATGAGATTATCTATAGGCTTGTCAATTCTATTTAATCTTTCAAAGAACCAGTTTTTTGATTTCTTAAGTCTTTGTATTGTGTTCATCATCTTTATTCAATTAATTTCTGCCCTAATCTTGATAATTTTCTCCCATCTTTGGGCTTTGTGTTTGGTTTGCTCTTCCTTTTCGGCACGTTTGAGGTACAACATTAGGGTTTTTAGTTGTACCCATTATGTTTTCCTAATGTGTGAGTTCACCACTATAAATTTCTCTCTAAGAACAACTTTCTCTGTGTCCCATAAATTCCAATAATTTGTGCTTTAATTAACATTGAATCATAGATTTTTAAAAAAAAATTTCTTGTTTAATTTAATCTGTAACCCATTGCTTGCTGGGGAGGGTTTAGTTTAGTTCAGTTTCTATGCGTGTATGTGGTTTTTGTGGTTTCTTTTGTCATTTATTTCCCCTTTCATTGCACTGTGGCTAGATAATACACATGGACTAATTTCTGCCTTCTTGCAGACACTTAAGCATGCCCTATCGACTTCCATGTGTTCTACTTTAGAAAATGTTCCATGTGCAATTGAATAGAAAGTGTATTCAGAGTTCGTTGGTTTTCACATTTTGAATATATCCACTAAGTCTATTTGTTAGAAATTCTGGTTCAATTCTCCTACTTGTTTGCTTTTTTTTTTTTTTTTTTTTTTTTTTTTTTTTTTTTTTTTTTTTTTTTTTTTTTTTTTTTTTTTTTTTTTACCTATTTGACTTATGTTTTTGAGACAATTGTGTGTTATGTTCTCCTGTTAAGATTCTGGTAGAGGATATTAGATTTTTCACGTTAATTAAGTTTTGGCTGATAGGCCGCCTCACCAGCCCAACATGGTGATGCACAACAAGGTGGCCCTGCCACTGATCCCGGACACCCGGTGGGAGCTGGAGGAGCTCATGAAGCGGAAGCAGGAGCTGGCGGAAATACTGGCGAACTTGGAGAGACAGATCTATGCTTTTGAAGGAAGTTACCTGGAAGACACTCAGATGTACGACAATATTATTCGTGGCTGGGATACAGAATAAGAAAAAAAGGATAGAAGGTCCATATAGATAATGGTCAATGTACACATCAGTATAAAAGTTGGTGTTTTAGTTACTTTTCTCCTGGTCAAGAAAGAATATCTAGTATCCAATGTTAAAGTATAAAATGTGTATTTCACTCACAGTCTATAGAGGTTTCAGTTCAAAGTCCCCTAGTACCAAGGCTGACGGATATGGAAGAGTGTTATTATAGGGGGAAATTGTTTATGGTATGCAGAATGGAGCAAGATATTAAGTGACAAACAGTGACCCTCTTTCTTTCCCTTATATTCTATCCAGGTTACTTACCCTTAGCTTAGGTAGCAGTCACACTGAAGGTAAGGCAGCCTTAATTGTAGCATCACACTATTAATCTATGCCTCCATCACATCCTTAATTCCAGAACAACGTTCCCTAGGTCCAGCCACTTGCAAGTACTCCATCTATATCTGCATGAAGCTTTGAGGACATGTTTAGATTCAAACCGTAAAAGTCAGGAATAGAGGTGAAGTAGAATTTCTAATGATGAAGAAAGTGTTCATATTCAGGAAGTCTTAAAATATTGAAACACAAAATGCCTACAGATATGGTAAAAATATGTGAAGCAAACCTGAAAAATAATGAAAAGAAGAAATAGGTAATACTAGCTAAAGATTCTGATGTTCTATTTTGAGTACTGTCTAAAACAACTAGAAAAGGATCAAAAAAGAAATAGAATATGTAAACAACATTAACACCAGTAAGACTTAACAGATATCTGCCAAAAAATTCATCAAAGAGCAAAAAACATATAATCTCAAGGGCACCAGGATCATCTCCAAAAGATCATTTGTAAGCAAATAAAATAAGTCTCAATAAAATTTTAAAAAGAGTACAATTACACAAATTATGCACCCTGACTAAGAAGGAATGCATCTTATAATCGTCTTGATTCATATTAGTATAAATTGCTACCTGTGAAGATGGTATCCTAGACAAATTAATTATGCACAACAGATATGTAGTACCTACACAGTACATTGTAAAGTACAATTTTTCTGTAAAAATGGCAACCTATAGCTAAAATTGTCTGCACTAATCTTCTCCCAAAGAAATTCTGAACCAACTTTATAAGATTAAGTCAGTAATTCCCAAAATATGTTCTCAATATTATTTGTAATATATAAGATTGTGTGAAAAACTGTTTTAATGCACATATTTGAAAATATATACAGTTGATACTACTTAATGTAGACCTTTAATTTTTTTAAATTTTTCATTAGTAGATTTTAGCAACACAGAATGACAATGTTCCTCAGGAAAAGTTGATACATACACATGACACATTTCAATTCATCTTTTGCCGCCCTCTGTTGACCTCCAATCTTCCCCTTCATTGTGATTTTCTTTCTTTAAAAAAGATCTTACTTCTGTAAAACAAAAATTTATGAGATATTATTAAGCTTCAAAAAGAGATAAATAAAGAATAAATTTTCAATCACTCTCAATATAAAACCATTTTCTCAAAGATTATTCTATAGGTATAATATTCCACTTCAGATACTATTTAAGAGATAATAAAGTAAAGTTTATAAAGTGAAATGACAAGAGAAACTCATTATTCCTTTGTATGATTTGTAAATCATAGCTTAAATTTAATTTTGGCAGTACTGTTATAGATTGAGAGGGAAATTTCTTACCTATCATTTTAGAAGAATAAAGGATTCTTTTTTATTTATAAGAGTTCTCATTAGAACACATAACAAATCGTACAATGGAATGAAAAAAATGACTAGAATAGAAGGAAGCGAAGTACTTACTTGGGCTTTTCAGTCTTATAAAATTATTAGCCTCTTAAAAGTTTATGGCATGTGCAAGTAACAATCTTGCTATTTTTACACTGTATTCTCTACCAAAATTGGTGATAACAATCTACTCAGAATGAGTGAATGAAATGGGTAAACAACTAAATGTGTTAAACATCTTAGCCAGCTTTTCTATCCTTGTAACAACATACCTGAAACTCATTCCTTTAAAAAAAAAAAAAAGGCTAATATTAGCTAGCAGTTTCAGAGGACTCACTCCATGGATGAGAGCTTGAAAGGCTGACAAGTGATGACAGGAAGCAGGCAGAAAGAAGAACATGGACTCAAGAGCACATTGATCTGCATAATGCCACAGTGTATTGCCTTTTCCAACCAGGGCTCAACTCCAACCAACATACTCAGGTATGGACTCATCAGTGGATAAATCTATTGATCAATATAGCGTTCCCATGATCTAATCACACTCCAAAATTTTATATCCATATACTATACTATCTCTTTCCCCAAAAAAGCTCATGTCCATCTCATGAAAATTGTACTGAATCCAGCCAATGTGGTAGTGCATGCCTGTAATACAAGAACTTGAGACGCCAAGGCAGTATGATCACTGTGAGTTCAAGGCAAGCTCGGGCTACACAGTGAGTGTAAAAATAGCCTGAACTACAGTCCAAAGTACGTAGGTGCTTGAATTCAGCTAAATAACCCAATATAGTGCAATAGTCCATAATAGTACTGAGTTATTAGCACTGGCAATTGTCAGAAGTTGCTGACTTGAGCCTTTTATAGGTCAGCATATTAACAGAGTTTTACTTTTTGTACCTGGTGATTACACTTTTCTGTTGCATGGTTAAGACCTAATTAAAGCAAGAACTATATTACTAAAAACGTAACTTTTTTATTTTACAAGATCAGTGAAATCCTCTCAGGATTTACCGTAGAACCATGTTGAACACCTTGGGGATCTTCTGTCAGTGTCAGCCATATAGATGAGTCATGGTGATTGTTTGACGAATTTGCTCTCTGTGAAAAGATGACAGAATTTTTTTCTCTCCAGGTGACTCTCCTTAGGCAAAGTATACATTATTGATCACTTTCCTTTGTGGCAAAATAATCTCCTTAATCACAAAACTTTGGACACCACCAAATTACAAGACGTCACAGCAGTGTTTCTCTTATTGCATTAGGTATTAAAAGGTCCTTTAAAGACTTCTTCTAATACAGCTTCTCTAACAGCAACGAAACACTCATCTCTGACAAAAGAGAACAAAAATGGGGAATATAAATACAGGACCATTTTGTTGTGGAAAAATTATATTTATATACAAGATAATTAATATAGATATACAACCACTTTCTCTTGCTTTAATGAGATGAAAGGTTTATATTAATGTTTAGACAAGATATCATGTTGCATCTTGCCCTCTGAATAACTATGGAGCTAGCAATATGCATAACTGGCCTGTTAACCTGTTCTGAAACTATTTCATTGCTATTTTATCTTTTTTCTCTTTAAATTAATAAAATATAGCCTGAACTGCACAGTGAGAACTTTTCTCAAAAAAATGCATTTAGTCCATCGCTAAGAGCTGCTAGTCTACAGTTCTGGTGTTGTTGAAAAGTCCAAGTTCAATACTGCCTCTCAAACTCAGGGCAAACTCTAAACTGTCAGACCTTGTGAACATAAAAATGGCCTAGTACTTCCAACACACAATGGTACAGGGGAAAGTATTCATTCCAAAAGAGAAAAATAGAGGAATAGATGAATACATAAGAATAGGATAAACACAGGATTAAATCCAGTATGGCAATTAGTAATTCCTGTAGCTCTGTGTGCAGCAACTGGAGGAAGATGAAATGACATGTGAGCTCATGAGGGCTTTTGCAGTCCTACCCTTATGACATTGGCAGTTGCAGTCCACATCTCTAATATCTTAGATTGTTTTCACTTGTTGTTTACAGCTTTCATCAGAAGATGTTCTCATTTCCACATTCCAGGCGTCTTTCCACTTTCTAGGGTTTCCACTCCTCCTTTGGCTTCACTTGCATTACTGTAACCATTACAAAATTATGGGCCCATTTCCTGGCTGTTGAAATCTGGTTAAAAGCCTCCATGTGCCCAAAATACTTGTATTCTTTTTATATTTTTTTATTTTAAAGAGTACAAATTTTTTTATGAAATCATTAGAGACAACACAGAATTTCACTACACAAAGTGATAGGTATTTCACAAATGAAATTAAAGGAGAAAATAAACAATATTTAAAATCACATGAAAATGCTGACACAACTTATAGAACATGTGAGACACAATGAAACCAGTCCTAAGAGAGAAGTTTTTAGTGGTGAAATCACATTAGCAAAACAGGAGGAGCCCAACTAACCAATCTGATGCAGCACCTCAAGCTTCTAGAAAAAGAAGAGCAGGTCAAGTGCAAAGCCCAAAGAAGGCAGCAAATTATTGAGATCAGAGCAAAAATTATCACAATGGAGACTAAGAAAAAAATACAAAGAATTAATGAACACTTACTTGTATTCTTCAGGCCAGTAAAACCTGCATCACATGGATAACTCCAAATTTAGCAACCAAGCAAGCATCTTCCAGGTCTCCTCATAACACGGCTGAAACAAAATCAGTGTCTAGATGGCTGAACCTTGGAGAAACTGCCTCTTCAGTTCAAAATAAGCATTACACTCTTGAACCCTCATCTCAGTTAAAACACCTTTGGAGCTTCCAACATCTGATAGATGAGTTCTTCCTTATTTGTAAGAATACCTTTGTCATGGTTTGTACATAGGTGTCTCCCCAAAGCCTCTGTAGTCATGGAGCAGCTTCTGGAATTTGTAATTGATTATTGTGGAAATGGATGCTGCACCTGCCTTGGGGCAGGTGATTTGCATTTCAGTGTAAGGAAGGAAGAGAGGCTGTCTCCATGAAAGGTCATCTCCTGCCATGTGCCACTCTGCCTTGGAGCCAGCTGTATGTGGACTGAAAATTCCATTAACTATGAACTAAATATACCTTTCCTTCCCTTATTTTGAGTGTCATTGGGTATCTGTTCCCACAATGAGAGAAGAGTAACTAAGACAGCCTTCAAGACCTCTTTCCTATTGTTGTACTGCAAACTATTTGGCTTTCATTTGCTCCAATTTTTCAGGTGTTTTGTATCTAGAAAATATGACTTTTATTTTGGTGTTACCCTTACTCCTGAATCTCATTGTCCATCTGGCTGAAATAAGTCTGAAGTACCCCATGCAAAAGTGTGATAGTTGGAATGCCTTTAAATTTACTCAACTTGAAGAATTAGTCCACTCAACTTCACCTCAGTTACTGGCAAAGTATCATGTCATGGCCAAAATGTAACACACATAACATCTTGTCCCATGACCAATGAAGTAGTAACTATGACCCTCCTCACTCTGGCCCTTACTGACTACATGCCTTTGTATTTTAGTTTCCTTAACACAGATCTATGTCATCCATTAAGTTCTTCTTTTCTAAGAAAGTAGTTTCATATATATAACAATAAATTAAAGAAGCATAATTTCTTCAATGATAGATATATTCTTGGCGTGCCCTACTCCTAGAACCCATGTGATACTGGAATGGGCTTCTGCTTCCACAGAGTGAAGGTAGCAACACAGGAGGAAAAGGGAAATACACCTTTGTTTTGATATAGTCTAGAATTGTAAGCCAAGTGTGGTAGCACATGCCTGTAATCTGGGCACACAGAAGGCTGAGATATGAGGTATCTTTGGGAGTTCATCTTGGGATTCTGAATCAGTTCAAGGCGAGCCTGGAGTATAAGAATGTAATAAGTTGGCCAACCCGTGCTATAATGAGACTGTGTCTCACAAAACCCCAAAGTAAAACCCCATACGATTGTTTAGGCTGCACACAAACTTCAAAGACACACCAATTTGGCTCTGAGCTTCCCCCTTTCAGATGTCTTCACATAGAAATGCCTCAGCTGCTTCACCTACAGATTTGGAAAAATAATGGTGCTGGCTTACTTATATGGGATGAATATATGGAGCAAACTCAGATCATAGCTATGCCCACCGTGATGTGTTAATGATTGATATTCTTCTTAATAATCACTGCTATCACATCTCCCAGATAGTGCACAGACCTAGTTTATGTGTAGGCCTACCTACCCACCAATCCACTGGAACCTCCTCCAACAGACACGTCTGGTGTGGAACCTTGTGGCAAAACTTCTTGCAGAGAAGCTAGGGGCGAAGCTCATCCAGCTAAACCAGGAGCAGAACATCTTGCCAGAGGGGTATGCAGGCTCACTTCCATGGGCTGCAGTAGAAAGAAATGGAGCACAGCACGGAGACCTAAGCTAGGCACAGCTGGATGAGTTTTAACTTGCTAGATCCAGATCCAGTAAGCTGAGACACCTTGATAGACACAGATCTATGAGAGGATCCTCTCTCTCTGTCTCTGTCTGTCTGTGTCTCTGTCATCTCTTTGTCTGTCTGTCTGTCTGTCTGTCTGTCTCTCTCTGTCTCTCTTCAGAGAGGCAACATGTAACCAATCTGAACTAGTCCACCTGAAAGAATCCCTGAACATGAAGCTGAGGTGCTCAGACAGAACTTAGGGAACTAATTTAAATACAAATTCTGTCTGCTTAGCCATACAGTCACAATGTTTGTTCTTATGGTGTAAAATACACACCCATTAGTTGCAAAATTTGTCAACTGTTAAATCTCAGTAGCCATTATGAGTGTTACTAATTGTAGGTTGGTAAATACAAAACTGTAACTACCTTAATGGTATAATCTCTGTTGGTAATAATATTGCTAGGTACTAAGGCAATAAATGCACCAAAGCTCTATACCAAATGCTAGAGGACAGAGGCACACAAAATGACAAAAAGAAGGAGCAAAATGCATTCTCAGGCCCTGAGCCCAATCCAGTATAATCACTGCTATTATTACTTCTCCTATTAAGGAACAAACACTTGCGATTACTAGTAAAGAATTGACACTAGAATACTTAAACAAAAAGTCACAGAAAATTGGTTTAAATGTATGTACACAGAACAGCTTGTATAATAATACTGTTCATTTCTACTGTACAGTGGAAAGGAATAGTTAATGCTTAAATTTCTTTTTTTTATTTTGTACCATTTTTGACAAATTTTGCATGCTTATTCCTTGTAATATTAGAAACTAATTTTAAGACAACAATGTATAATACAATAATCATTGCTGAACTCATCATTTTCTTTACCCAAAATTCTGCATTGTTTCTAACTTTTAACTATTTTTATTCTATAAAAAATAAAATCTCAGCCAGAGAGATAGCACTGTGGAATAAGCACAAGATCCTGAGTTCAATCCCTGTTACCACCAAAAAAAAAATTGATTAATTAATTTAATTAATCAGTTAATTACATTTAAAACCTGACAATTGTCTAGCCCAAAGATCAAAATCATTTTGTGATATAAATCGAAGCCTCTATTGCTGTGTTCCAACTGCCAGACCTTCCAAAGTAAAGGAGAGCTTCCAAACACCTCCACTCGGCCACCTCTGCTTGCAGGATTTCCTCTTACATCAAGTTCTGCTGATAGCAACTCAACTCCAAAGTTTCCCAACAAGTAAGTTACTAGCGTTTCCAAATCGCATGGACATATAAGTCATAACAATAATACCATTATCTGCAGCAGTTTTCCTGTCACTGAACCAAAACACTAAGCAGCCTTAAACTGAAGGAGAAAGGGTTTAGTTTGCCTCTCAATTTCTGTGCATTGATTCCATAGTTGACTGAATGCAAGGCAGAAATAGAATGGTCAAATTAGTTTTCTTCTTGTACTTTCCTTACTATTGTACTGTGGAAAATAGATATTTGTTGTTTATAAGGCACCATTCAGTTTCTCATATTTTTACATTGCAAACCAAACTGAATAAGTCATCCAGGGTTAGAAAACCCACAAATTGAAATCATAGATACTAAAGACTGTCAGGGAGACATGTTAGCTCAAGGGCTGCTCCCTCCATCCTCATCTGAGTTCTGAGTAGCTGGCGATCCTTTCTCATCCTGAAGATTGACCGAAAGACCTGTAGGCCTAACTCCACAGCCCCACCCTCACCAGATTTCACCTGAATCCTGGCCAACTGTGCACACCTGAAAGAATGTTGAGTACAAGTGGTGTATTTTCCACAACTCCCTTGTCCTGGACAAAGCAAGACTGAACTCTACTATGTTCCAGAGCATGGTGGAGCACTACTCTGTGATGACCCACAATAGAGTCTTGCAAAAATTGGGCCTTCATGTATCATTATCAGATCTTTCTTAAACTGTGGATGCACCCTACCAAGGTGGAAGCCACAGTGAACCCTACACTACAAGAGCTTTGGTAAGCCTACACTGCCCTCCACTCTACTGGGAGTCTTTCTAACTCACAGTCTTGCCTGTTACCATTGTTGGAGAATTAGGGAGAATATTACAGGTTCCAAATATAGCGAAAGAAAGAAACAAATCTCAGAAAAGGAAGATAATCTCAGAACACTAGCCCACCCAAAACAAGTCCAGGACACAAGGTAGTAGAAGAAATTAGGAGACACATACTTGAAATTTCTGAGATGATAGCAACTAAATTAATAAAGGAAGAACCTAGTGGGTCTATGGAGGTAATCAATTGAGAAAAATTCTCTCAGTTTAAAATGAAAAAAAAAGGAAACATGACAGCTATCATGAAAGTTACATACATCTATGGAATACAGAGACAGTGAAGAAGGGAACAAGAAAATGATGGAAACAGAATGAACAATACAGAAAGGAACTACAATGCATGAAACAGATTCAAGCAGATGTCCAGGTCATTAGGAACTCCACTGAAAGCTGGAAAAACCTTTGAATGTAAGAACGAAGATATATATTCAGAACATGAAAATGGCATTGCAGTTAGTGAACACTAAAGGAAAGATTTCCTAAAATAACAAGTGAGGATATAACAGTACAACCGGTACAAGATGATGCAAAGAAAAGTAACATAAGACTAATAGATATCAACAAAACACCTAGAGTTAATGCAAGTCACATGAAAAACATTATTTTCAGAAGTGGAAGCAGAAATTTTCCCAAGTATGAGAAAACAATCTGCCATACATTGAGTGAGGCACATAGAACTCAAGTTAGCCAAAATAAAAAAAAAATTCTTTACCCAGATGTATAGATAATCAAGATACTAGAAAAAGAGCAAAAGAACTGAATGTTAAACACTATTTGATGGGGGCTGGGGAGATAGCACCGAGGCACAAGTGCCTGCCTGGCAAGTGCAAGGTCGTGAGTTTGAACCCCGGTCCCGCAAAAAAAAAAAAAAAAAAAAAAAACTATTTGAAAAAAGAAACAGATCACTCAAAATGGCATGCCCATTAGAATAAAAGATTTATCAAGATAACCCGTAAAATAAAGAACTTAGAGTTAAATACTTCAGATCATGAAAGAATACATCTTCCAACCCACGTTGATATACCCCGCCACACTATCCATCAAATTTAATGGAGAGATAAGACATTACCATGCCAAAGAAAAGTTAAAGAAATTTATAAGAAACAAACCAGCCTGAAAAAGAATACTGAAATATACTTTAGAAACAATGATGACAACTACAAGAACAGAAGACAACCACCTAGCCCACATGATAAAAATAAACCAATTATAATCATTAACATAAATGGTTTCAATGCATCAGTCAACCGAAGAAGACTGTCATAGTGAATCAGGAAACAAGAAAAACCCAAATGCTTCATAGAAGAAACACATTAACTCAAAAAGAACTTAATAGATTGAGCATCAAAGGATGGAAAATAATACTCCATGTATCAAGACCTAAGAAAAAAAACAAACTATGGACTCCTATTTAGAACATATAAATAATTAAAAAGAATCAGAGCTAAAATTCAAAGGCTCAATCCCTAAATAGTCATCTGGGATGAACACGCACTTCACAAATGAAGAGATACTAGTGGTAAATAAATATATAAAAAAATGTTCAACCTGATTGGTCTTTCAAGAGATGTAAATTAAAACAATGCTGAGTTATCACCTTATGCCAGAAAGAATGGTTATCATAAATAAGTAAACCAAAATCAAATCCTTGAGAGGCTGTCAGGAAAATAGAATACTTTTCCACTGTTGGTGTGCATGTAGGCTTGAACAACCATTATTTAAATTCCTATAGATATTTCTCAAGAAGCTAGGTATAGAGATCCCATTCCAGCCAATTGTCTGCCTCCTAGGTATTTTTCCAGAAGAACTGGAAACATCATACCACAGCACTAAATGTTCACCCAAGTTTATAGCAGCACAATTTGTTATAGCTAAGTTGTGGAAACAACTCATATGACCATCAACTGAGGACTAGACAAAATAACATGATATTTTCACAAAATGTAGTATTAGTCATAAAAAAGACAAATTTGAGACTTTTGTAGATAAGTGAATGAAAGTAGAGGCTGTGTTGGTGAGTGAAGTAAACCAGACCAACATGTGAAAACAGTATTATTTTCCTAGTGTGAGAATCTGAAAGAGTAAATAAAATCTGAAAGATACAGCAGATATGGTGAAAGAAAAAGTATGTGTTCAATGTGAAGGAAAATCTGGGATTAGGAAAAGAACAAAAGAAACAAGGGCAAATATATATATATATATATGATAATTTTGTAGGATAATTATATAATTTGTATATATGTAGGATAATTTTGATTTCTGCTGATCGTTTGAAAAGAACAGTTAACGCTTAATTGTCTTCTTCTCTTTTTAAAAATTTCTTAAAAATTTTTGTCATTCTCTTTTCACTTGTAAAGCATTTCCACATTTATATTGAGTAAACTAAATAATTTGAAGATAACATCATCATGCAATACAGAAACAATTGTTGAATTTCATTGCTTTGATGAAATTTTGTACCCTTTGTAATGCTGCTTTTGCTGCTATTTTATATTATTTAAAATATCAATAGATATTGATATTTTATATCAATATAAATATTGGTGTAATTGATATCAATATAAAATATTCATATTTTATATCAATATAAATACCAATCATATATTATTTAAAATCTCAAATAATACCACCATTTGAGAACTTTGGTGAATTCTGAGCAGCCTTCTGGACTCTGGTGAGCCCTGCTCATCCTTACTCCCAGGACATAGGTAAGGAGCTTCCACTGGTACCAGTCCAAACTTTAAAGAACAAAGGAGGACTCTGAGTGTTCTGAGCGACGCAGGAGAGATAAAATTTGAGAGCACAATGTGCACAGGCATGGAGCTTTCCAGGAACCATATAAGAACTTTGGTGACTCTAAGCAGCCTGGAAGACTGATAAAGTCTGACCTTCTGTAGTCCACATCACACATGAAAGAACCTTTTCCTGATGCTGGTCCAAACTTTTAAGAAGTTAAGAGAACTCTGAGTCAACTGTGGGACACAGAATAGCTACCCTCTGTCGGTACAGTGCA
>PVJA010032315.1:0-24203 GCA_004027025.1 Myocastor coypus | reverse complement strand
TCTTTTTTTTTTTTTTTTTTTTTTTTCCTGTTACAAAGAATGGAACCCAGTACCTTGCACAGAACAGGCGGGCAAGCAGTCCAGCACTGAGCTAGGCCCCTCAATTTTATTTTCTTTCTTTGTGTGTGTGTGTGTGTGTGTGTGTACCAGGGATCAAACTCAGGACCCTGTGCTTGCCAGGCTGGAGCTTACACCACTGAGCTATCTGCCTGGCCCTTTTTTGGAGGGGGGGTCTACAGGGTGTTGAGGGTCTCACTACTAGATGGGACTCACAGTTATCCACCCATTTAAAGCCTCCCAAGAGCTGGGATTACAGGCGGGCCATCACCATGCCCAGTCTCAACTGCAGTCTCAGCACACCGCAGGGGGCAGGGCCAGGGCCCCTAGCCCCTGTGCCTGGCCCTATTTTGGTTTCCTTGAGGTGGGTCTCACTATGCAGTGCAGGCTGGCTTTGAACTCACTATATAGCCCAGGCTGGCTTCCCCTGTGAAGCAGTTCTGCCATCACTTCCTGAGTGCTGGGACTGCAGGTGGGCACCACCATGCCCAGCTCCTACCCTGAGTTGTGTTCCTGAATATTCCCCAACGTTGCTTGGCATCCGAAAGGGTCCACTGCAGGGGTCTGATGGAAAACAATGTGCCTCTGGGCATGATAGGGCCCTCTCTTCCCCATTGGATGGGGTTCTCTGGGCCTCGGGCCAGGCTCAGGCCTGAGGTCACCTCTCAAGTTATTCCAGTCCTTGGGCCTGGCAGGATGGCTCAGTGGTCTAAAGCGCCTGCTTGGGAAAGCTTGGGCAGCTTCAGGCACCACATGCTGTGCCAGCCCTGCCCTCAGGGCGGGCTCAGCCGGCCATAAAAATGAGTGAATAGACAAAGGTCCTGAAATAAATAAATAAATAAACAAACAAATAAATAAAAAATCAAGTTATTTCAGTCCTTGGCAGCTTGGGGTTGAATATAGAAAATCTTGGAGCTGGCCTGAGGAACGAGGGCCCGGGCCCTCCCAGGCTCCACACTGCCAAGAGCTCACTGCACTCTTGCTGTGTGTGAGGAACCTGGTGTCGGAGGCCCACAGCCAGGATCTACTGTGTGCTGGGGACCCGTGTGGGCCATGGGGCTGTCACTAGCACCTGGTCTGAAGCTGGCATCCCTCTTGTGTAAAACCCTGACGGGGGGTCAAGGATGCAAACACACGGGCTCCTGGAACTAAGGCCCACCTGGAGGGACAGCGGGTGGTCGGGTCCTTGCAGGCGGTTCTGGGTGAGGACAGAGCGGCTCCGACTCCTCGGCTGCCCATGGAGGAAGTGCACGGAGCTGGGATGTGCGCGAGGCCAGCTCTTCAAAGGCCACCCGGCGTCCCCTCTGGCTTTCCAGCTTCTTTCCGTTCTCTTCTTCACTTCCTGGCCTGGAGGTAGTTTTTGTGACACCCTCAGGCTCCAGCCAGTGGTTTCGGCCACATAACCTTCCCACCTGTGCCCCAGTTTCTTTTTTCTTTTCTTTCTTTCTTTTTTTTGAGACAGGGTCTCGCTACGCAGTTCAGGCTGGCCTCGAACTCACTTTTGTAGCCCAGGCTGGTCTCGAACTTGCACCGATCCTCCTGCCTCAGCCTCCCAAGAGCTGGGATTCCAGGCGTGCGCCACCGTGCCCCGGTTTCCAGCAGCGGTATATGGCAGGCGCTCGGTGGCACGGGCGGGGTGTGAGCACCACGCGCGGCTGGCCTGGCAGGGCCGCAGCCCCTGCTCCGTGTGTGCGACCTGCCTACTCCCTACGGGGAGGGAAATTGAGGCCTGGGAGCACAGGCTCCCAGAAGGTGCCCGCGGGCCGCGGAGGGGCTGGGAAGGGGCTAGGCGCACAGCCTGAGACCGGGCTCCAACTGTGTAGCGCACACAGCTGGCGGCCGAGCGGCCCAGGGCCGGGGGGAGGTTTAGGCCGAGCCTAGGGCGCGCACGCAGCCAGGAGGGAGACCGAGGACAGGCTGGGGCGGGCCTGGGCGTGGCCGAGTGCGCACAGGCTGACGCCGGGCCAGGGGCGGGGAGAGGGCGGGGCTCTGCCCACGCGCCCACTGGACGGCTGACAGGGGGCGTGGTCTGGTCTGGGGGCGGGGCCATGCTCGCCCGGGCAGGGGACTGGGCTCCCAGAACAACTGCGGGGCTGAGCCTGGAAGAGGGGCGGGACCGGGAGGGAATTTAGCCGCGTAGTGGGAGGGGCTGGAGGGATAGGGGCGGAGTGTCTGGAGTCACGTGGAGCGCCGGCGGGCGGGGGCGAGGGCGGGGGCCGGGGCCGGGCGGGGAAGGGGCGGGGCGGGGCGGGGCGGGCTGCGCGGAGCCCCGGGGAAGCGATCGTGCCAGTCCCGTAGCCTGCGGGCCGGAGATAGCAGCCCCAACATGGAGCAGCCCCGGAAGGCGGTGGTAGTGACCGGTACGCGGCGGTGGGGCCGGGCCGGGGCGGGGCCGGGGCAGGCAGAACGGCTCCGGGGTCGGAGGGGGCTGGGACTAGACGTGGTCCCAGGTCTCAGAGTTGTCGCCGCTCGTGGGAGCGCAGCTCAGTACCCGACCCTAAAGTGTCCCCAGCCCGGGTGCCCCGCTGTGGCCCAGCGCACAGGCCCCGCGCCCCTCCTGCCCAGGGGTACGGGAAACGCGGGCGGCACCTGCCCGGGCGGCCGGACTGCACCGCTCAGGCCCGGCCCTGCCCCCGGGGACAAAGGCCGATCGCGGCGGAGGCGCTGGCCCGGAGCCCACCCTCCGTCCCCGGGGTTGCGCTGCGCGGGGGCTGCGTCTCCCTGCCAGACTTTCGGGGAACTGTCTGTGCGCGACTTCCCGGAATCACCGTCCCAGCAGCCGGGACTTGGCCAACTTCCGCAGGCCTGAGTGTCACCTGTGCTCCCCGGCCAAAGAACAGCCCAACAGGTGCCTGCGCCCAGAGAAGCTGAGCGGGGGGTACCAGGATCGCAGGCTAGAGCCCTCGCCCGGCCAGGTGGTGTGCTAGACCAGGAGCCCGGGTCTCTGGCATAATCACCGTCTCCACCTTCCAGAGAGCAGCCTGCTCTGCTGTCCTGGCTCATGCCCATCCCACACCTCCGGAGCCCAAAGTAATGGACCCCCTCTCTGAGACATTTAGTGATGTTACTTATTTCCTTGTACTGAGAGGGAAACCCAGGGCCTCCCACGAGCTAGGCAGGCTCTCACCACTGAGCTACTAACCTGCTCATTTGACTTCTTATTCTGAGACGAGATCTCTTGAGTCGACCAGGTTGGCGTCAAAGGCACCGTCTTCCTGGTTCAGCCTCCCGAGTATCGAGTATCGGGCATGACAGGCTGACAGGCATGAGGCTCCCCTCCCTGGGAGATGTTTATCTTTTAACCCCACCCTTGCCAGAGATTCACCTCTGGGCCTTCTCATTCTGGGCTGCTGAACTTTAGGCCGAAAAGCACAAACCACTGCTACGTATGCAGGTTGCTGTGCACAGCCCAAGTGACTGTCAGGGACCCGGAGCTTCAGCAGCCCTTCCGCAGTCACTTATCCTGTCGAGTTTCACAGGGCCAGTGCGTCCAGATAGGAGACACAGGGGACAGGTTCTACCAAGACAGGGATGGGCATAATTACAGGTAGGTTGCCCAGTTTGGTGGGATACTCCAGGAATCCTACCAATCTGAGAGGCTGAGGCAGGAGGATCATAAATTCAAACCCAGCCAGGGAAATTTTGTTTTTGTTTCTGTTTTTTTTTTGTTTTGTTTTGTTTTGTTTTTGAAGGACCAGGGTTTGAACTCATGACCTTGCACTTTGCCATGGAGCTATCTCCCCATCCCCAGCCAGGACAATTTGGTGTCTTAGTGAGACCCTGGCTTAAAATAACAAATAAAAAGGACCTGGAATGTAGCACAGTACAAGAGCCCTGGGTTCTATGCCCAGTACCTTAAAAAAAAGAAAAGGGGGGGGGACTGGGGAGATAAGAAATTGAGGGGGGGCCCCGGCAGGATGGCTCAGTGGTCTAAAGCGCCTGCTTGAGAAACCTCGGGCAGCTTCAGGGACCGCGGTTTGATTCCCGGCACCACATGCTGCGCCAGCCATAAAAATAGATAAACAAACAAAAGTTCTACAAGAAAAAAGACAAAAAAGACAAAAAAGAAAAAAAAAGAAATTGAGGAACGAAGCAGCAAGGTTTGGGGGTGCACACCTGTCATCCAGCACTTGGGAGGCTGAGGTGGGAGAGTCAGCATAAGCTCCAGGTCAGAGTGAGTGCCATACTGAATCTGAGGGCAGCCTGGACTACACAGTGAGTCCTTGTCTCAGAAAACTAAAGCCCAAACCAAAGAAAACAAACCAAAAAAGGAAGAAGTCAGCGTGGGGGGGTGGGCCAAGCTGGCTGCCACCTGCAAGGCAGGGCAGGGCTCAGGGCCTTGTGTGCAAGCCTCTGGGCACCTCTGGGTGTGCCCAGATTCAGAACCCATCCCCACCCAAACTGGCCCAGTGCTGTTGATGGTGCCCAGCAACCCTAGAGCTCCTGGCCTGCTTCTCCAGCGGGGATAGCACCGGGCCTGGGGCAGTCTGGGCAGGGCCACTCGGTGGGTGACCCGTGACTTTGCTGTGTTTGCAGGGTTCGGCCCTTTTGGGGAGCACACCGTGAATGCCAGCTGGATCGCAGTCCAGGTAACAAGGCTTGCAGGAGTTGGCCTAGAGCCCGGCCTGGAGCAGGGTTCTTTTTGGCCGGATCTGGCCCCCAAGGAAGCCTTTGAAACCCTCAGGGCCACGCACACGTTAAGCAGCTGCTGGCACCAGGCACAGCTGTTGAGGTGGTGTGGGGGAGGCACAGCATTCCAGAGGTCACCCGCTGCCCCTTTGCGGCGGTTACAGGTTATCCTTTCTTAGGGGAGGGAGACCAAGACAGAGTCTCACGACGTAGCCCAGGCTGGACTTGAACTCGGGGCAGTCTTCCCGCCTCAGCCTCCAGAGTGCTGGGGTGACAGGTTCTTCTTGGAGTGGGGTGTCTTTCACCTTTGAGGAGGGGGCCAATGCCCCTCGAAGCCACCTCCCAGACACCCTTGCCTACAAGTGGAGGGGGAGGGGTGGCTTCTGGGTGTCCCCAGTCTGTGGGATCTTTCCAGTTTTTTACCAGATGGGCCCAGGGTGGGTTGGTGGGGGGAGACTGGGGAACAATGAGCAGAGAGACAGCAAGGGTTCTCCTTTTATAAAACGCGGCTTGGCAGGGGCTGCAGTCAAACACTATTAGTCTGGCCCATTGGCTGGCTGATTTAAAGTAGCCCCCACTTCCCCGCCCAGCCTCCTGCCTTTGCTGGGAGACCCAAGACGGAACTCTATTATCGGACCCTCCTACCCCCGCCTCAGTGCCCCACCCCTGTTTTTCTTCCAGCCCCTTCAGTGGGGCGCAGTGCGGAGGGCCTGGCGGGGACCCGCAGATGGGACCGTGGCCCTGGCCGGCCCGAGCCGCAGACAAAAAGAGACAGGGTGTCCCTGCAGACTCCTGTGCCGGGCTTTGTCGTGGTTCAGACAGGAGCCTTCACGGGGCTCAGAACACAAAGCCCCGCGTCTGCATTCCCGGGCCCCAGACGCTGCATCTGCATGTAAATAGGAGAAAAATCAATTAAACAATCTTTGGCAATCCTCGGGCGGGCGGCCGGCCGCTTCGGGGGTCGCGGCTTTGGCTGGTGGAGGAGGCTGCCGGCTTGGCCGGCTCCCTCACCCCAGCTCTAGCCACAGGGCTCCCTTTCTGGCTTTCCTGAAATTGGTGGCCCTTGCGGAAGAGTCTGGGCCAGGCCTCAGGTGAAGAGAGAGAGGCTTGGCCACTGGGATGTGCGCAGCTCCTTTTGAAAACAACCTCAATCCCCAAGATACGTCCTGCATGCGCTTGTCTGTGTAATCCAGGGAGTGTGGGGCTTTTGTGCTGGCTTTAAACACAGGGTCTCCCTGGCTGGCTTCAGACTCACTATGGAGCCCAGGCCCGTCTCAAACTCACAGCGATCCTCCCGCCTCAGCCTCCACATCTACCCCACTAGAAAATACCCCTGGGTCTGGGTGTGTGCTCGTGTCTTTCAGAAGCGGTTACAGGATGGGTCTGCCACTTCTGTCCAGGGTGCCAGCTGGGGACACTTTCTGCTCTGCCTCCGTTTGCCCTCCTCCCTGGGGCCACCCGCCTGTGCCCGTCTTCCGTGCCGAGGCTCGAGCTGGGAGCCGGGACCTCTCTGCCCCAGTGCCCGCCCTCAGTTGTTGCCACTGCTCCAGGACCCTCACGCCTAGCTGCACCCTGGCCCTTTTCTTTTTCTACCTCAGGCAGCATCTCAACAAACCCCTAGACTGCACAGCTGGGCTTCCGCCTGCCACCCGCCTACTTCAGCCTCCCTAGTAGCTGGGGTCAGCGTCCACCCCTCCCCGGCTCTCTCCTTCCGGCTTTTCCTCTCTCTCTCCCCACCTCTCTCTCTCTCTTGCTTGCTCCGGTCAGCTCTATGCTTGCCAGGGAAAACTTGCTCCCACGTGGGGCGGCAAGGCCAGGGCAGGAGGCCCCTTCTGTTGTGCCAGCACCCCACTCCCCATGTGTCCAGTCACCCAGATCCTGGGAGCAGCTGGGCCCAGGTGGGTTCGAGGCCAGGGAGCCCCAGGGTTCAGCCGGCCGCAGTGGTCCCTCGGGGAACGGGTCACAGAGCTCGCTGACATCCGGGACAATTACTGCGCAGCCGGTCTAGACAGACCTGCTAAGGATATTACGAGCAAACAAAGAGGGCCTTTGTGGTGGGGTCAAGGGAATCGGTCAGCCGCGTGGGGCACGGGGCGAGGGTGCACTCAGGTGCACAGGTGGGCACCCCTCCCCGAGCTGCCTGTCCTGCAGAGGCCCGGGTTGAACAGGAACCCAGTGACACCCACGTGTCCTGACAGCCCTGGTAGGCTTCAGGCTGTCCCCAGCTGCGGCCTTTTATAAACTGGACCCACAGCCAGGCGGGGTAACAGAGGCCTGTCTGTCATCCTGGCTCACAGGAGGCCGAGGCAGGATGATCACCCAGAGTTCGAGGCCAGCCTGAGTGGCACAGCAAGACCCTGTCTCAAAATTTAAATAACTGAGTAATAAAGCCGCCTCCTCTGTGACTGTATCACAACGCCAGCTCCCTCTGTCTGGTGTGGAGCCCTGGTGTTGCCGTGGCAGGATGGACGGGCTCTGGTGCTGCTGCAGCCCGAGGCTTGGACATTCGGGACAGAGCTGCGCCCACACTGTGCCTCATGGGCCGCAGATAAGGCTGTGGAGGTGGCTGCGGGCCACCTGCGCTGCGTCTGAGTCCCCACACCCTGCTCCACGGCCAGGGGTGCTTGGGGGTGGCCCAGGTCGGGCGAGGCCCCAGTGGGAGCTCTGCACAAGGGGTGGCAGCCCCTTCTTCTTTCCTTTGGATGCTGGGATTGGACCCCAGGAGTGCTCCACCACTGAACTGCATGTCCCTGGCCCATGTTCTTTCATTTTATCTTTATTTTATTGATGTTTGGAATGGGAGCCAGGGCCCTTAGAAGGTGCAGAATCCCCTAGCTCTGCTACTATTTAATTTTGAGACAGGATCTCACTAAGTCACCGAGTGACCTCACCTGAACTCAAACTCCCCATCCTCCTGCCTCAGCCTCCCGGAGTGCTCAGGTTACAGGCATTGCTGTGCCTGGCTGTGTAGCTCTTTTTATTTTCTGTTTTGAGACAGGGTCTGGCCAGATTGCCCAGGCTAAGCCCGGTTTGGAGGCCTGTGCCTGTAATCCTGGCACTTAGGAGGCTGAGGCAGGAGCGCTGCCGTGGGCCAGAGGCCGGGCTGGCCTAACCTGCATGGGCAGACGGCAGTGAGAAGCCGCCCGTGTGACCTAGATCTCGAGATCCTCCCGCCTCAGCCTCCCGAGTGCTAGGATCCCAGGTGCACGCTGGCACACGTAGCTGACCGGACCCTGCACTGGCCAGGCGGGCCCGGTGCCGCTGAGCTCCGTCCCTGGCCCCTCTGATTCCTTGAACAGATTCCGTGTAAGCCTGTCACCTGCAGCTGTCCCTCAGTTTGCTCACTGTCCTTCTAGTGTCTTTCCAGCAAGGGAAAGTGCCTGGTCCCATGCTGCCTGCGCTGTGCCTGGCCTTTTGTTCCTGTCACCTGCAGGGCCCCTCTTTCTCTCTGCTCTGGGGCACAATTCAGTTGGTGAGCTGCCGGGCGTTCCTCTTCTGATGCCTGCTGCTGTGGAGACCGAGGCAGGAGGATGGAAAGTTCCACCTTAGCCTGGACAAACTAGCGGGAAAGCATCCCCTGGAGACGCCTTAGGACTGCCTCACGTCTTGGAGCTCCTGGCCTCTGCTTTGCCCGGTGAATCTTCTCCAGGGCCTTCCCACAGAGCTGACCCCCAGTCCTTGTTTCATATTTTTTGTTGGAAATAGAGTTGAGTTTAGTCACCATGCTGCCCAGGCTTTGCTTGAACTTGGCATCCTCCTGCCTCGGCGCTCCATGGTACCGCTGGCTAAGGCAGAGCCCAGGGATCCCCGTTTCCCGGCGGCCTGGCACCCTCCCTGCCCTTCCTCCTGGTCGGGCTCTTGCTGAAGTAAAGTTCTTGCGGCCACGTGCACGGCTGGCGGGGGTGGCGCCGAAGCCAGTGTTCAGATTTCAGATTTCTTGTCAGGTTCAGGAAAAAAGCAGAGACAGGAGATCCAAGAAGTGCTGGAGGATTTCAAATGTGGCGCTTGGGTGGCTTCCAGCTTTCACAGCTTGAGCTCCAGCGTTGGAATGAGGCGTGGAGGCCCTGGACATGGTGCTGCTGGTGGCTGTCTCGAGCCTCCAGGTTCCTAGCTGTCCCTTTGTCATTCTGATACAATTTCCCACCTAAGCTTTGCCCTGGGACTGGCTTCTTGCTGGTACTCGGGAAGCAACCCAGGACCTTCACACTTGGGATCCTCCTACCTCAGCTTCCCCAGTACAGGGGTGACAGGAGTGCACCACCACATGCAGCTCTTGCTCTTCTTAAATAAAGGTTTCCATCCTGGCTTAAGAAGCAAACCTTGGGCCAGGGAGATAGCTCCAGGGCACAAGTGCCTGCCTGGCAAGTACAAGGCTGTGAGTTCGAACCCCGGTCCCACAGAAAAAGGTGGGGGGAGAAGAAGCAGCAAACCCTGCCACGGGGGACTCGTGACACTTGGAGCTCACAGGGCCACGGCAGAAGCAGGTCCTGATTTTGCTTTCTCATTTTATGAAACGTTGATTCGGTTCCTAGTCCAATCAGTTCCCTCCTTGTCCAGAAGGTGGCGCCATCTAGCCATGGCACACCCGGAAATACGTGACTCAGTTTTTTTCAGTTTTCGTAAAGTCCAGTTTATCTTTTTGCTCTTCTTCTGGAGATGCTTTGGGTAGAGTCCAGGGTCTCGCCCGCGCCAAGCAGGTGCTTTAGTTGCACCCCCAGATGCGATTTCTGTCGTCCCCCCCTCCCCCGCGCCCCCATGCGCACTCACTAGGTCACCCTAATGAGCCTTAAACTCGCTGGCGCCGGCTCAGCTTCTGAGTGCTGCGCTCATCGGCTCCGCGCCTGACTTCCCCGTCCGTGCTTTTTTTCTTTCATAATTGCCTGTGAGCCGGGCATGGTGGCTCACGCCTGTAATCCCAGCACTTGGGAGGCTGAGGCAGGAGGATTGGTGCGAGTTCGAGACCACCCTGGGCTACAAAAGTGAGCGCAGGACCAGCCTCAACTGCATAGCGAGACCCTGTCTCAAAAAGACAAAAAAAAAATAATAATAATAATTGCCTGTGGGTTTTTGTGTCTTTTAATTTGTCTTGTTTGTTGTGAAATAGGCCCTCCCTAGGCCGTTTTGTCTGGCCTTGAATTCGACTGCGTGGCCCACGCTGGCCTCAGATTCTCGGTGATCCTCCTGCCTCAGCCTCGCCAGTGGAGTGCTGAGATGACCGGGTGGGCCGCCACGACCCACATGACTTGTTAAGAGAGGAAAGAGCTTAGGGATCGCTGTCCTAGGCCAGTTGCTGTTGTTCATCACCCCGCGCGGCGGCAAGCTTATTTGCTGTATGGCCCTGGCCCAGGCTGGCGAGGCCACCTGTGGGGCCTGCAAAGTCCCCAGGCCCCTGCTGGGGTCACAGAGCCGGAGGCAGGAAGTGTGGGCGGGTCCTGTCCTCCGGTTCTGGGGGCTTCCGCTGTGGGGAAGCGAGGAGGGAGCTGTCAGTCACACGGGTGGGGTGGGCCGCTCCACCAGAAGCGCCCTGATGATCCCGAGGCCCCGCCTCTATTTATGTGTCTGTCTTGTTTTGCTGAGGCCTGGCGCATGCTCGCACAGTTCTTTCTATATTTTCATTTCTTTGGTCCCTTTGAGACAGGGTCCGGCTATGAAGTTCAGGCTGGCCTTGAGCTTACTTTGTAGCTCAAGTTGGTCTTGAACTCGCAGCGATCCTCTGCCTCAGCCTCCTGACTGCTGGGAAGACAGCCCCGCGCCACCATGCCAGGCTCCTAGAAAGAATTCCCATCAAGCTCACCCGATGTCCCAGCGCTCGTAGCCTGAGGCAGTGGCATTCCTGGGTCACCCTAGCACTTCCTGCGGCTCCTGGGAGCTCAGAGCCGCACTGGTCCTGCCCTCAGGCAAGGAAACTGGCGCTCAGAGAGGGTCCCGTCTTTCCCAGGGTCACCCAGGCAGGGCCGCACCCGGCTGCAGACAGTGCTGGTCAGCCGGGGGGGGGGGGGGGGGGGCACAAGGAGCCACAGTGGGCAGCAGGGGGTCCTGCCGCCCGGGCCTGGTCAGGGACCGTGTGTGACCCCCTGTGCCCCGCCCCCCAGGAGCTGGAGAAGCTGGGCCTGGGTGACAGCGTGGATCTGCACGTGTACGAGATCCCGGTGGAGTACAAGACGGTGCAGAGGCTGATCCCCGCCCTGTGGGAGAAGCACAGCCCGCAGGTGAGCCGGCGCAGGCCCTCGCTCAGTCTGATTGTGAGGTGGGGTCTTGTGGAGCCACTCGGTTGCCTCCACTGGGTTTGAACTGGGGATCTTCCTGCCTCATCCTCTCCGGTCCGGGATTACCGGCCCGCATCACACTGCCCCGCTGTTTGTCTTCTCCCTCTCTGGTTTTTGGAGATGGGTCTGACTGCACATCAGGCTGGCCTTAAACTCACTCTGGAGGTCACGCTGGCCTTGAACTCAAAGTGGTCTTCCTGCCTCAGCTCCCCCAGTGCTGGGGTTATAGCCGTTCTAACACCATGCCAGATCCCACTCCCCCGGGTGCCTGGATGGAGCCCAGGGCCCCCACTTGTGCCAGGCCATCACCGTGGGACTGCGCTGCACCCCAGCCGGGACTCTTGGCTCCGAGGAGCCGGCTCCTTCCACCCTGCTGAGTCACCGGGCCTTCTGGAGAGTCCTGGGCTCTAGCTGAGTTCCTCCTTCCGCTGTAATCCTGGGGTTAAAAACCTCAAGGCACATGTTGCATAAGGACGGGATCCATTCCAAGGGAAGCCAGCCAACGGTTGCCTCATTTGTATAAACGGTCTGGAGCCACCGCCTGGCCCAGGTGGCTCGGCCCCTGGTCTACACTGAATGGAACTGTTTTCAGAACAGGGTCTCCCTCTGTAGCCCAGGCTGGCCCTGCAGTCACGGTATAGCCCAGGCTGACCCTCCTGCCTCAGTCTCCCCCATGCCGGGGCCACAGCGTGCACCACGGAGCCCAGCCAGCCTAAACTCCTCGGCTTCACTGGGCTGTTCAGTGTGTGCAAAAGACAAGAGGATGTGAAGCTGCTCCCCTTGGAGCCCCGCTTCTAAAACATATTTTATCACAGGCGTTTAGTGACCTAGGTCTTTTTTTTTTTTTTTGTCTTTTTGAGACAGGATCTCCTTATGTAGTTCAGGCTGGCCTTGAACTGCCTTTTGTAGCCCAGGCTGGTCTCAAACTCACACTGATCCTCCTGCCTCAGCCTCCCAAGTGCTGGGATTACATGCCGTGCGCCACCATGCCCGGCTAAAATGTCTTTTAAAATCACTTTTGAAAATGTTATTGGGGCTGGGGAGATAGCTCCGAGGCACAAGTGCCTGCTGGGCAAGTGCAAGGTTGTGAGTTTGAACCCTGGTCCCACAAAAAAAAAAAAGAAAAGAAAATGTTATTTTGAGCCAGGCATGGTGACATACACCTGTCAACCCAGCATTCAGGAGGCTGAGGCAGGAGGATCACTATAGAAGTTTGAGGCCAGCCTGAGCTGCACAGCAAGATCCTGTCTCAATAAATAAATAAATTTTCTTTCTTAAAACTTTTATGTTAGGGCTGGCTCAGCCCACCCTGGGGGTGGTGCTGGCGCAACATGAGGTGCCAGGGATCAAACCATGGTCCCTATGGTTGCCTAAGCTTTCCTAAGCAGGCACTTTAGAGTACTGAGCTATCTCGCCAGCACCCATAAATAAATACATTTTCAGGGTAAGGTTATTTTTACTTTTTATTTTACTTTTTAATTTTTCTGTATTTTAGGGAAGGGTCTGCAGGGTGTTCAGGGTCTCGCTACTAGATCAGACTGGTAGTGATCCCCCTGTTTACAGCCTTCTAAGAGCTGTGATTACAGGTGTGCGGTACCATGCCCAGTCTCAATTGTGGTCTTCCTGTGTGCATGTGTGCACGCACGTGCACGGGAGAGAGGGGTAGAGGGGAGGGGGACACACAGCAGACTCCAGGATTGAACCCCGGACTCTTGTGCCTGCTTGTGGGTGCCTTAATCCACTGAGCTATTTGGTTGGCCCACCTGTGTAAGGTAAATTATAATAATTAGCATTGTCATTTAAATTCTGTTGTTTTTGTTGTTTGTCTTTTTTCTTTTTTTGTCTTTTTGAGACAGGGTCTCATGATGCAGTTAAGGCTGGCCTTGAGCTCACTTTTGTAGCCCAGGCTGGTCTCGAACTCGCACCGATCCTCCTGCCTCCGCCTCCTGAGTGCTGGGATTACAGGCGTGAGCCACCACGCCCGGCCATGTTGACATTTTAGAAAAACAATTACTACAGTAAAAGACACTCAGCCATGAGTGCTCCGCAGTGCCTCCCACACACTCATGCCACTGGCCTGGCCACTTTCTGTGGCGGCACAGGGGTCCTGCTCAGTGAGTGCTTTAGCTGCTCTGTGGTACCTGCCTCGGAGTCCTGAACGGATCCACATGCTTGTGTTCATGGTCATTGTGACCCTGGAGAAGGGCCAGAGCCACCTGGCCCAGGCTGGTGGACAGGGGATAAGGACAGCATCGTGTCTGTATGGACCAGCCTTTCTGGGAACAAGGCCAGGATTTAGCTCAGTGGCCAAGAGCCTGTCTGGAAAGTCCAGGGTCCTGAATTTGATTCCTGGCACCAAAAAAAAAAAAAAAAAAACAGGAAACCTGGGAGCTTTCAGGTTAGCTCAGTGGTTTAAAACCTTGCACCAGCAATTCAAGTTGGGCACAGGGGACGGTGGTTCCATCCCCAGACCCACTCTTAAGGCAGCCTGAGCCAGCCAAAAAAAAAGGAGAAAAGAAAAATCCTCAAGCAAAACTAAACTGAAGGGGCCGGGCGTGGTAGCACAGGCCTGGAATCCCAGCACTTGGGAGGCTGAGGCAGGAGGATTCATGCAAGTTCGAGACCAGCCTGGGCCACAAAAGTGAGCCCAAGGCGCCAGCCTGAACTACATAGTGAGACACTGTCTCAAAAAGACAAAAAAAAAAAAACACTGAACTGAGGGATGATGCATTATGGTATCACTCACCACTTTTTTGATCATGCCTCATAAGCTTGCACAAGAGGCAGCCCCCAGAACTGCTTCTGAAAGTGACTAGAAGGACTGGCTGAACAGTTGAAGCAAGGGCCAGCGGGATAGCTCAGCAGACCAAGTGCCTGCTTAGACAAGTGTAGGGACCGTGGTTCCATCCCTGGCACCACAGGCAGCACCAGCCCTGCCTCCAGGGTACACTGAGCCAGCCAGAGTTTGGGTGTCGTGGCACACTCCTGTAATCCTAGCACTGAGGAGGCAGAGACAGGAGGATCATTGTGAGTCTCAGTTTCGTAGTGAGACCCTGTAACAACTAAATACATAGATACCTGAAGCAAGAGGGGGGATTTCTAGGGGGAGTCATGACAATGTGTCTTTGTTGGAATAACCTTAAAAATTTAAGGGTTCTGGGGCCTGGCAGGATGGCTCAGTGGTCTAAAGTGCCTGCTTGGGAAAGTTTGGGCGGCTGCAGGGACCACGGTTCGATCCCCAGCACCACATGCTGTGCCAGCACTGCCCTCGGGGCGGGCTGAGCCAGCCATAAAAATAAATAAATAAACGGGGCTCGGCAGGATGGCTCAGTGGTCTAAAGCGCCTGCTTGGGAAAGCTTGGGCAGCTTCAGGGACCGCGGTTCGATCCCCGGCACCACATGCTGTGCCAGCCCTGCTCTCGGGGCAGGCTGAGCCGGCCATAAAAATGAGTGAATAAACAAACAAAGGTTCTGAAACAAGAAAAATAAATAAATAAAAAAAAATAATAAATAAATAAATAGCCGGGCGTGGTGGCTCATGCCTGTAATCTCAGCACTTGGGAGGCTGAGGCAGGAGGATTAGTGCGAGTTCGAGACCAGCCTGGGCTACAAAAGTGAGCGCAGGACCAGCCTCAACTGCATAGCGAGACCCTGTCTCAAAAAAGACAAAAAATAAATAAATAAACAAACAAACAAACAAAAGTTCTGAAACAAGAAAAAAAACAAAATTTAAAAATTCTTAGGGGCCCAGCGGGATGGCTCAGTGGTCTAAAGCCCCTGCTTGGGGAAGCTTGGGCGGCTTCAGGGACTGTGGTTCGATCTCAGGCCCCACATGCTGCGCCAGCGCTGACCTTGGGGTGGGCTGAGACAGCCATAAAAATGAGTGAATAAACAAAGGTTCTGAAACAAGAATAAAAAAAAATAATAATAAATTTAAAAAAAATTAAAAAAAAAAATCTTAGCGCCGGGTGTGGTGGCGCACGCCTGTAATCCCAGCACTTGGGAGGCTGAGGCAGGAGGATTGGTGCAAGTTCGAGACCAGCCTGGGCTACAAAAGTGAGCTCAGGACCAGCCTCAACTGCATAGCGAGACCCTGTCTCAAAAAGACAAAAAAAAAAAATAAATAAATAAAATAAAAATTCTTAAAAAAAAAAAAAGACTATTTAAAAAAATATTTAAGGGTTCACCACATTTTTCAACACCATGGGAATGTCCTGAAGATCATTCTCCCTAATGCCACCTTGGGCTTTTTTTTCTTTTTGTCTTTTTTTTAAAGATTTATCTATTTATTTATTGTTTCACAACATTTGCTTGTTTATTCACTCATTTTTATGGCTGGCTCAGCCCACCCTGAGGGCAGGGCTGGCGCAGCATGTGGTGCCCGGGATCGAACCGCGGTCCCTGAAGCCACCCAAGCTTTCCCAAGCAGGCGCTTTAGACCACTGAGCCATTCTGCCCGGCCCTTCTTTTTGTCTTTTTGAGACAGGGTCTCCCTAGGCAGCAGCTCAGGCTGACCTTGAGCTCACTATGTAGCCCAGGCTGGTCTCGAACTTGCACTGATCCTCCTGCCTCAGCCTTCCAAGTGCTGCGATTCCAGGCGCGTGCCACCACACCTGCCCTCCCTTGGGCATTCTAGCTACTGCATAGTTGCTTATTTTCATAAGGATGCCACCCCAGCCCTGAGGCAGGAGTGGCTAAGCCGCTTCTGGGTTCTGCTCTAATCGTAAATAAAGCTGCTCAGCTGCCTTTTGCCCGTTCGTGAGCCCTCCTGCGAGAGTGACCGCAGGGCCTGCTCCAGCAGAAAGCAGTCGGAGACCACGGCCAGTGCCCTCATGCCGCCAGCACTCCCTCCTCGGCCCGGGGCCACCCTGTGCCGGGGTCGGGCCCTGCTCAGCTCTCCCTGTCGTCTGCAGCTGGTGGTGCATGTCGGGGTGTCGGGCATGGCGACCACAGTCACGCTGGAAAAGTGCGGGCACAACAAGGGCTACAAGGGACTGGACAACTGCCGCTTCTGCCCGGGCTCGCAGTGCTGCGTGGAGGATGGGCCGGAGAGCATCGACTCCGTCATCGACATGGACGCCGTCTGTAAGAGGGTCACCACCCTCGGGCTGGATGTGTCGGTGACCATCTCGCAGGACGCGGGCAGGTAGGGCGCGGTGGGCCCCCAGCCTGGGTGAGCGGGCAGGGCTGTCCCTGCGCCCACCCGCCTGCAGAGCGCCGCTTTGCGGGGAGCTGTTCATTCTGGCGGCCAAGTTTATGGGGCCCTCTATACGCGCTGGCCTCCGCAGCCATCCCAGCTGCCAGGTTTCCACTTCAGTCGGGGTGCAGCCTTCGGCGGAGGAGCTTTGGGGCCCCGAGAGCTGGCTGGTTTGGAGGCCCTAGCAGGGAGGGCAGCGCTTGTACACCTTTGTCCTCTTCACCAAGTGCACAGCTCCGGGAGGGACACGCGGGAAGTGGGGAGCGAGGCAGGCAACTCCTGCTGACCATAGGGTGCGCACCTGTCATTCTCATACGTAGGAGGCTGAGGCAGGAGGACTTCCCTGAGTTCAGTGCCAGCCAGGGGTACAACATGGGTTCAAGATTAGCCTGAACTACAGAGCAGGACACTGTCTCAAAATGAAAACAAAGAAGCATAAAGAAGGAAAGACTTGCTTTGGATCGTGTTTCTGAGGCCCTGGTCCATGTCGGTTCCCCTCGTGCTTCTGGGCGTGCTGCCAGGCCACACACCCTACTGGAAGCCTCACACTACAACAGCACCGCTCGTGGCTCACGTCAGCGCAGCCGGATGGCAAAGAGATGAGCCACAGCTGGATAGGCCTTTATATAGGCTCTAAGGCCACGCCCCCAGTAGCCTCACAGCCTCCCCTAGGCCCCGCCTCTTAAAGGCTCCACTCCCTCTTAATACTGCTTCAGCACACAGCACAGGTTTTTGGAGACAGTCACAGTGCAAAGCCTGATGCACTGCGTCCTGACCCCTGGTCCTGTGCTCTCACCTTCCCCTGCCCTAGGTACCTCTGTGACTTCACTTACTACACCTCCCTGTACCAGAGCCACGGCCGCTCGGCCTTCGTACACGTGCCCCCGCTGGGCAAGCCCTACAACGCGGACCAGCTGGGCAGGGCGCTGCGCGCCATCATCGAGGAGATGCTGGACGTGCTGGAGCAATCAGAGGGCAAAATCAGCTGCTGCCACGAACACTGAGGCCGCCTCGGGCTGCCCGTGCCAGGCCAGGGGCAAGGACAGGCCCACCGGCTGTGGATCCGGCTTCCCACCTCTTCCTCGGTATTACCCCGACTGATTTGGAGGAAGTGGCCGAAGATGCTTTTCCCGTATCCAGCGCATCGGGGGACACAGCTGTGTGCCCGGGGATGCCACAGCAGGGGCCACCCAGTGGGTGAAGGAGCTCCAGAGTTTCTCTGTCCCTGAAACATGTCTGCAAAGGGGAGCAGCCTCGGAGGGGCCAGCGTTTGGATCAGCTGCTTTTTCCTTTCTTTAGCTTTCTTTGCGTCTCTTTTTTCTTTCTGGTCTTTTTTTTTTTTTTTTTTTTTTTGTCTTTTTGAGACAGGGTCTCACTATGCAGTTCAGGCTGGCCTTGAGCTCACTTTTGTAGCCCAGGCTGGTCTCGAACTCACACTGATCCTCCTGCCTCAGCCTCCCGAGTGCTGGGATTACAGGCGTGCGCCACCGTGCCTGGCTCTCTTTCTGGTCTTGTTTTGTTTTGTTGGTTTTTTTTTTGGTCTTGTTTTGTTTTGAGACAGGGTCTCACTAGGTAGCCCAGCCTCACGGCGATCCTCCTGCCTCAGCCTCCCCGGTGCTGGGACCACAGATGTGCGCGCCCACACCTGGCTCTTTTTGCTTTTTTTTTTTTCTTTCCCCTACTCCCCCCACCCCAGCTCGAAGCAACAGGGCTACTTCTGGGACACTAATTTATACTCCCCTTGGTTAAAACATTGGCTTTGGCCAACAACGAAAATGTCTTCCTCCTGAAGTATGGCCTCTTTTGCCTCCTGCCCCACACCGAACCTCAGACTTGACATACCTGTCAGGACCAGGAACAAGGTCCCCCTTGCTCTGGGTGGGGACACCCAGGTCTGGATGGGGACTCCCAGGTGTGGCCACAGATGCCTTGGTCCTGCGAGACCCGATTGGGGCACAGTCCCAGGCCTCCAGCACCTGCAGCAAAGCAGACCTTGTCACCCGTGAGTTTTCCCAGTGCATCCACACAGCAGACGGTGCGTGCGGCCAGCCTGTCCCGGCGGCTCCTGGCAACTCGCCCACGAGCCGAGGAGCCATGTTTACCTTGTTTCCTGCCAACTTTGAACTCAGTGGCACGGGATGTGGGGTGATGTCACTTGGAACAGCTCAATACAGCCCCGGCCTTGACACCGGGCCGGACCAGGACGGGCCATGACAACCTTGGGGCTGCCGGAGGTGGGCCAGGCTGGGGGAGTCTCTTCAGGCTGTTGGCAGAAGGGCTTTTCCCCTCGTCCCTGGGCCCTCTGATGGAGCAGGAGTGGCTGCGGTGGCCATGCTGTCTTTTGTCCGCTGCTGCTGCTGCCGCTGCTACAACGGGACTCTGTTGCCCTGAGGGGTCCCAGAAGGTGGGCACTTGGGAGATGCGTTTGCTGGCCTGGGGCTGTTCTGCTGGGTGTGGACTTGTGACACAGCTGGCCACAGCTATGGCGTGACAGGGCCCGAGGAACAGCCGTGCTCTCGGGGTGGAGCCCAAGGACCCCTCCTGCGCCGGCCCCTCTGGGTCCTCTGTCTAAGCCCCAGCTGGCGCCAGTGCAGGAGGCGCCCCCGTCTCTGCTCTGCTCCCTTGTGTGTGGGGGTTGTGGCATCACTGAATGCGGCGGCACAAGGCCCCTGGAGGCCCAGGTGGGACTCGGTCCCCACTGGCATCCACCTCCCTGCCACCCTCATCATGCCGTGCCGGGGCGGCTCAGCCCTGCCACACTGCCTGGTTGTTATGGAGGGAGTGTGGTCACCTCCTGGCTACTTTCCATCCCTGGGACATCTGTTAAACACATGCTGGAGGGGCCTGTGGCCCAGCTCAGTTGTTTAAGCACCTGGCAAACCCAGTGAGACACAGGGGACAGGGGTTCAATCCCCAGCCTCAAGCCTTACTGACTGGCCCATAAGGCCGGCCAAAAAGCAAGGTTCCTTTTAAGCACATGGCAGGCACTGTGGCTTTGTCTTTTCTCTGTTTCTCTGTCTTTCTGTGTGTGTGTGTCTGTCTGTCTGTCTGTCTGTCTGTCCGTCTGTCTGTCTTTGAGTCAGGTTCTCCCTGTGTAGGTCATGCTAGCCCTGAGCTCACCTTGTAGCCCAGGCTAGTCTCGAACTTGCAGAAATCCTCTTGTCTCAGTTCCTGAGTGAATGCTGGGATTACAGGTATGCACCTCCTTGCGTAGCCGCCGCCTCTTCCTCCTCCTCCTCCTCCTCCTCCTCCTCCTCCTCTTCTTTTTGAGACAGGGTCTCACTATGCAGTTCAGGCTGGCCTTCAGCTCATTTTGTAGTTCAGGCTGGTCTTAAACTCGCACCGATCCTCCTGCCTCAGCCTCCCAAGTGCTGGGATTCCAGGTATGTGCCACCACGCCCAGCAGACTTTACCACATGGCACACCCGTCGTCCTCTCTGTTCGGGTTCATCTCTGTCCCATGTTCCTCCCCCCATCTTGGCCTTAGACATCCGTGCATGGGGAGAGAGGACCAGGTCAGCAAGCCGAGGCCCCTCACCATCCGACCCTTGTTTGGTGGGCATGGCAGCAGCATCTGTGTGGTGTGGCCGGGGGCAAGGCCGTGGTGGCTGGGGATGTGACCTAGGCCGGTGGCCCCAGGCAGAAGCATTGCCCGCGTGGGGCTTGCAGAAATGGAGGCATGGAGTGGTGGGCGCCATCCCTGCCGTCCGGAGTGCCTCTGGTCAGGCATGCGTGTGTGTGTGCATGCCCCATGTGTGTGCATGCCCTTGCGCAGAGGGCTCTCGGGAAAAAAGTTGCCCAGGAGGAGCACAGGGGCGGCCCGGCCCGGCCGCGGGGAGGTTGCTCAGGAGGCAGAAGCGCTATAGTGGGAGTAGCGCCCGGCCGGACGCAGGGGCCGGGACCCTGGGCTGCCTTCATGCGAGAGAAGCCCCTGTGCCTGGGAGCCCCCGCCGCTGGCGTGTGGCCCCAGGTGCCTGGGTGGGGTCCAGTGACCTTTGAGCCCCTCCCCTTGCAGCCTGAGTCCAGAAGTCCCCCGCAATGGCAGAGACAGAGCCCCTTCTTCCCTGCACACCCAGCCTCTACCCTGAGCCGTGGGGTATGGGGCGCGGGCTCTGGCCCGCAGCCCCCTAGGACAGCATCAGGGACTTTGTCTTTCTGCCTGAGGGGAGGGGACACCTCCTTTTTTTCTTTGTTTGGGGGCCCTGGGGAGGGGCCCAGAGCCTAACACATGCCCACACATGCTCGCCCCTGAACCTCACCCCAGCCCTTATAAAACATTTTATTTGGAGACAGGGTCTTGCCACATTGCCCCGAATGGCCAGGCACTCGAGATCCTCCTGCCTCAGGCTCGCCATTAGCTGGGATGACTGAAACGTCTTTTCCTCCTCTTCAGGAGGTCTTCCTCCCCACCGCCAGAGTTGGCAGGGGTTCTCCTCATTGTGCCCCAGGCTTGGAAGCCAGCTCCCCCTTCTCCCTACCGCCTAACATCTCAGGTTTTACCCCCAGCTAAAACTCTCTTCAGCAAAAACCCTCACTGCCAACTGCTTCCTGTCTGCAGATGGCCCCCCAAGGGGCTCCTTCCTGAACCCCTGCACCTGGTCTGCAGCCCCTGAGTTAGGGACCCCTGGGCGGAAGGGACTGCCACAGGCGCTGCTGCAGCCAGGCTCTGAAGACCCCTCACCTGGCACCCCAGAAAGCAAATAAAGCTTGATGTTGTCTCCCTCTGTGGGTCCCTGTGTGTGTGTGTGTGGGGGGGAGCAGCATCCAGAGCCTGTGGTGCGGGGCACAGAGGAGACCCCGGGTCCAGGCTGTTTCAGCCTCTCTGCCCTTGGCTGGGGGAGGTGAAGGACTCTGTCACTCTCCACACCAGGCCCTTTGCTCTGCAGCACAGGGGCCCAGGCAGCCGCCTGGGTCACATGGCAAGTGGAGCCCACACTGGGATTTGAAATGGGGTTCATGTGGACGTCAGTACATGACAGCTGTGCCATCACTCTGGAGATTATGGACAAGTGGGTCCCAGGCCCTAAGGGGCTCCTCCAATCAGGACTACGCCCTCTCCAGGGAACCACAGGTCCCTGAGCCAAGGTGCCCCCTGGGAGCCTCCAAGAGCACATTATGTTTATCTTATTTCTGTATGTACTTGGTTTTTATTTATTTATTTTCCTTTCTGAGGCAGGGTCTCCCTCTGTCCATCAGTCTGGCCTTGAGCTCCCTTTGTAGCTCAGGCTGGCCTTGAACTTCACAGTGATCCTCCTGCCTCAGCCTCCTGAATACCGAAATCACAGGTGTGCGTGAACTACCACACCCAGGGCTTTACGTAGTTTTTACCCTTATTTTTATTTCTTTTTGTGGGACTGGAGTTCAAACTCATGACCTTGCACTTGCCAAGCAGGCACTGGTGCCACAGAGCTATCTCCTCAGCCCCTATACTTAGTTTTTAATTTGAAATAGGATCTTCCTAAATTGCTCAGGCTGACCCTGAGCCTGAAGTTCACCTGACTTCACCACTGAGGGGAGGTTGAGGCACAGGGACGGGGGCACTTTAGGTTGTTGGCCCCCCTTGGAGAGATCTGTCAAATGAGGCCCGTGAGGCCCAGCCCTGCATGCACACCTTGGATCCCAGCACTGGGGAGGTGGGGAGGCTGAGGCAGGAGAGTCTCAAGTCGGAACCCAGCCTGGGATACTCAGCGGTTTAGCCAGACCCTCTCCATAACGGCTGGACGTGGGGCAGAGGTGGATGAATGAGGAAATCAGCTCGGCCTGACCACGCGCCGGTCCTTGGCAGCAGGGCCCAGGGGACAGGAAGTTTTGAGGTCACGGGACCCCAGAGTCACAAGGGAGCACTCCCAAGGATGTGGGAGTTACAGGAAGCGACCCCCCACAGCCAGTGAGGCGGGGGAGTGGGCGGGACCGGGATGCTTGCATCTCCTGGGACTCAGATGTTATCTCCCTGCGTGCTCAGGTGTGGCAGCCCGGCCACAGGTGTGCTGAGCGCAGTGACATATTCCAAGCCTTCACTGCAGGGCATAGCGGTGGAATACTGGGCCGCTAGGACGACATGGCCAGGGCTGGTGGGGAGGGATTGGGGGGGAGTGGGTCTTGGGTTCACAGGCTCATTGTCTCCTCTTCCTGGAAGCCCCTGCAGATGCCCAGGGGCCTCCTCTGTCCCCTGTGGCCGCCTGTTAGCTGGCCATCACACCACATGGGGCCCTGCGTCTCCTGCACCAGGACGAAGAGGAAGGGGTGGCTGCCGTGCAGGAGACAAGAGACGCTGGCTGCGCCCGGGAGCCCCCGCCCCCACTCGGAGCTGGAAGTCCCAGACTCCAGGGTCCAGCCCGCTCCCTGGCTCCCCCGGACCCCACTGGGCCTAGGATTTTCCGTGGAGCCCACCCCATTTCCTTTTGCAGTACACCCTCCTCTCCCCGAAGCGCATCCCCAGCCCTGCAGCTAACCCTGGAGAATGCCTGCCTGCGCTTCCAGACCTCAGTCTGGGAAGCACACACTGAGGTCTGCTTGGAAACTCAGGGAGGGTGAGGCGGCCAGCTGAGGGCGAGGCGGCAGATGAGTCCCCCCCACTCTGATCCTGCCCCTAGGCTGGCACTGGGGACCCCAGGCTTTCATGAGGAGGGTCTCAGACCTGCCCCGACATGTCCAGGGCGGCGGGGGCGCGGAGGGGCAGCGAGAGGCTTTGGCCTTCCTGGGTGTCTTCCCTTGCTCCCTGTTCTCAGCTTTGCACTAAGGGCCTCATTATGGCCCCGCAAGGGCCTGCCCTGCCACAGCTGGTCACTGTACATGGAGCTGGTGGCCTTGGTCACGGGCAGGGCGGGGCGGGGGCGGCTTCCGGGCCTTGTGCCAGGCCTCAGCTGACCACCTTCCTGCCGGGCTCAGGCGGCCTTCAGGTCCCCGCAGCCAGGAAGCAATGCAGCCGGTCCCAGGGGCTGAAGCGACCACTTCCGGTCAGCAGACCCAGGTCAGCTGAGTCACCCTGGGTCCCCCTCCCCCAGGGCGCACTGTAGGTGGTGGCCCAACCCTGCCTAAGGCCCCTTGGGGCTCCTGTGGCACAGGGCTGCTCTCTGAGGGCTGTGTGACCCGGCCCTGCAAGGGTGTCACCATGGGTGGCCCCACAAGCAGAGGGAAACAGCCCAGGACATGGCCATGAGGATGGGGCTCTGGACACTTCCCACAGTGACCCAGACGTCCGAGGAAGTAGGGAGGCAGAGAGCACCTCGCTAGAGGTGCAGACCTCTTGTGCTTGGCTGTGTGCTGCCCACCTGCCCACGGGCATGGCCTGGCACTCAGCGGGGGACCAGGGCACACAGCAAGTGCCCGAGTAGATGCAGAGCCAGGACGGTGGCGCCCGCCTGTTGTGGGAGTGCTTGGGAGGCTGAGGCAGGGCGATCTCTGGAAGTTCAAGGCCAGCCTGGGCTACACAGGGAGCCTAAGCCAGCATATGTTACATATCGAGATCCTGTCTCGGAAAACTAAGCAAGCAACAGCACAGAAGTCCCAGGCTAACTCATCACTAGAGGAACCCCTACCTGAGCCACACCGCCTCCCCATGGTTCCCAGAGTGCTCAGGACGGGACCAGGCATGAGGCCCTTCGTGATGAAGTGATTTGTGAAATTCCATGTAGCTAAGCTGTGGCCTGGCTGCTTCATTCAGGATGGGAAGGTCAGAGGACAGCTGAGTGTGTGTCTTCGTGGAGAGCCAGACCCAGAGACACTAGCCTTTGATCACACTGGGGAGTATTATACAGCCATGGAAAATGTGAAGCTGGGCCTGCAAGCAAAACTGTCCAGAACGGAACCTTAAGCAAAAAGAAGCAGGCAAGATAGCTCGGTGGACTAAGCAGCTGCTTCGGCAAGCACAGGGACCAGGGTTCGATTCCCAGTCCCACATGCTGCAGAGCGGACAACAGAGTCCCGGCACAGTGGCTGTAATCCCAGCGCTGGAGACTTTGGAAGCAGGAGGGCCACCATCTGTCCCAGCTGCATAGTGAGTCCCTGTAACAACCAAATACTTTTTTTTTTTTTTTTTTTTTTTTTTTTTTTTT
>PVJA010032314.1:0-24145 GCA_004027025.1 Myocastor coypus | reverse complement strand
TTTTTTTTTTTTTTTTTTTTTTTTTTTTTTTTTTTTTTTTTTCAGATGCTGGAGCATGTAGTATTTTTTCCATCCTTTAACTTTTAGCCTATGAGTTTCCTATGAGTTGAATTTTGCTCCCTTATCCACTCTGCCAATCTATTTCTTTTAATTGGAAAACTGAGTCCATTTACACTCATGGTTATAATTGAAATGTATTGACTTATGATTAACATATCTTTTACTTACTACTGTTATTCCTTCTCTCCTGTTTAATTGGTTGCCCTACTTAATGTGTTATTTCTGGTCTCATTTGTAGAGATCCAGTCATTTTGGTGTCCCCCTCTAAAATATTTTGTAGTAGTCTGTGTAGAGTTGGCATTGGCATCATGAAATTCTTTAGTTGTTCTTTGTCATGGAAGTATTTCACTTCTCCTTCATACTTGAAACAGTTTTGCAGGGTATAGCAGTCTGGACTGGAATTTGTTTTCATGAAGGACTTGAATGACGCACTCTGCCCCATGCTCTTCTTGACTTCTTGGTTTGTGAAGAGAAATATGCCATTATTCTGATGGGTTTTCCTTTAAATGTGATCTGTTTCTTTTCTCTAGCAGCTTTTAGTATATTATTCTTCAGTTGGATTATGGGATCTTGACTGTTATATGTCTAGGTATGTTTTTAGTTAGGTTGATGTTATTTGGAGTTCTGTATGCTTCAGTTACTGAATATCTGATTATTTTCTCACATTTGGGAAGTTTTCTGCTATTCCTTCTGCCCATATTCTTTTTATATCCTTTGTATTGACTCCTTCTTTCTCATTGATTAATACTAATCTCATGTTGTTCATTTCTGAATCATCTTCCAGATGTTGAATTATTTTTTCCTGCATCCTGGTTGTCTTTTAGAGATCCCTTCTTACCTTTTCATTAGCTGTAACTGTGCCTTCAAGATGTGAACCTCTATCTTCACTTTCATTGATGTGGTGTCGCCAGCTTGTGATTCAGATTTTCTTTTCTTTTATATCTCTTTGAAACTATTTCTTTCCTATATTGCTCATTCAAGGATTCCATCATTTTTCTATTCTCCTCTAATTTTTTATCTATGTCTTCTTTTGAGGTATTTATTAAGTCTTTCATTATAGTTATCCTTCCTTTTTCTACTTCAGAGATTATTTCTGCTCTCGTTTCTGCCTTGTCTTTTCATATTTCAGGATTCTGTTTTGCCTTGTTTTGCTTTGTAATGGAGTTTGCAGACTCATTGACCCAGTGCCTTCTTTTCTCAAGAGTAATTGATGGTATTATTACTCCCAGGTATCTATATATCAGCACAGGGAGAAAACTAATTGCCAGCCATACTGTTTCCTTGGCTATAGCAATAAAATCGGTGACAACAATTGCATCAAATTTCAATTGTATTTTGACAAAGCCTAGTAACCCATCTTGGTCACTTTTCTCTTCTTGCAGTGAAAAAATACCCAACATGAAAATTAAAGAGGAAAAGGTTTATTTAGCTCATGTTTGTGGAGATTTCAGTCCATGCTTAGCTGGCCCCAAGACAGAGTAGCACATGAAAGGCAGTAGCTCATGGTGGAGGCAGTGGAAACCAGCAGCAATAACAGGATCAAAAAGGGAAGAGGAGCAGCAGCAGCAGCAGCAGGGAATAAGTCTCTTCCCCTCACTTATATTGTATACAGAGTACCTCCATCCAGGGCAGGTGTAGCACTCAAACCATAATCCCAGTATCAGACCATCATCAATAAAAACCTCTAGAAGCCTTCCTTATGATTGCCTGAGGCTCTGGGGAAGGGGACATCTGGACACAAACCCTACAGAACCACTGGTAAACCTCCCTGTTAAGCAAAGAAGGCTATGATTTAATTGGAAGCCTTGATCTAGCTGCAGTTGGCCACCTTCCCTGGAGTTTCTTCCTCTCATAAGGACATAATCTCATCTTGGGGCTTTACTCTCAAGCCTGCATCTAAACCTTATTAGCGGGGCCCGGCGGGATGGCTCAGTGGTCTAAAGCGCCTGCTTGGGAAAGCTTGGGCGGCTTCAGGGACCTCGTTCGATCCCCGGCACCACATGCTGAGCCGGCCATAAAAATGAGTGAATAAACAAACAAAGGTTCTGAAACAAGAAAAAAAAAGAAATTAAAAAAAAAAACAAAAAACAAAAAACACCTTATTAGCTCCCCAAGACTTCCTCCTGATTGTTGTGTATAAGTTTTAGGGAAACAGAATTTATTTCATAGCAGCCTAAGACTGTGAATGTCAAAATGTGCTCTCATATGGACTCACAGGGGTCTGGCTAAACTGCAGAGACAGAGATGGAAGAGAGACTTATGGGATCCTGTTCCCCTATCATTTTTCATCAGAGTAATTTTTGGCTTTTGTAAAGAAAAATATAATTTCTTTAAGGTAACATTATTAAAAAAAAGAGTTCTGTAGGTAGGAAACTGAACTAATGGTGTTGAATTGCTGTGATGTTTCTTTCCCTCTTTTCACCTGGCAGAGCTTCAGTACTCTTCACATTGACAGTCTTTCAGTGTTTCAGCAGTGTGTCAGCTGGGGAGATCTTTGTGCTTGAGGAGAAGCTGTTTATGTGAGTAGATTCCTCTGCCAACCAGTGTGGTGGCTGTTGGGTAACTTGGTCACATTGAAAATTGGGCCAAACATGCCATCCTAGAGATTACCACTAATTTTATTTCTTGTTTTGTTTAACTGATAAATATCAACTATACATATATTCATTACATACACAAAGTTTTAAAATACATATGTACTAACACTAATGGAAAGAAAAGAGTCATGAGTGGGGTGGAACACCAACAGTGGGTGGAGTCACTACTAAGGGAAAGGAATTTCAAGATCAGGGCATGGCCAGTGAATCCCACTGTGAGAAATTACCAGTAAGGGAGCTGAAGGAAAGCTTTTGTTTTTAGCAAATAAGTGGTCATAGAAATACCCAGAAGGAAAGTTTTGGGGGCCTGGTATTGATTACATGATAGGTTCAGCAGTAAAATGAAGGAAGGGGAGTAAAGTTGACAGAGAGTATGATCAAGTTTAGCTGTCATTGGATGGAGGAGAGGAAAGACAGAGAGGGCAGCTTTACAGGAAGAAACAGGTTCGTTTTGTCTCTTGTGTCTTTCAAAGATGGAAGATAATTTTCTCATATTTACATGCCAAGGAAAGGAATCATCAGAGAGGCAAAGGAATAAGATGCTGGTGAAATAGTTTGGAATTATGAGAGAACAGGGTCAGAAAGCAGAAAATTAGAATTGGGTGGCTGACATGGCTGTTTAGTTGTAGATACCATCGTCAGAGGATGAAGTCTGTTTTGCATTTGAATAGAATAGAGAAATCCAAGATCTGAAGCCGCACCATAGACCTTGGTAAACAACTTCTTTATATCATGTACAAATTGCCTATGGTGAATGTGCTCATTATGCATATCTAAAGGGTACCGACACAAATAGTAATAGTAATAATAAAAATAGTAATGAAAAGAAGTGAGGAAAAGAAAAAGCAACATGACTGCAGTTCTTTATAGAGAGAACTGACATCAGCGAAGAAGCAGAATCTCTGGGAAAAGTGAGGAGATGCAGATCCTGTGCCACTGGAGCAGGATTCTGAGGCCAGTGTGGACAGCAGGAGGGATTTCTTCAATGAGAGAGGGTCACAGCTTCGGCAGCTGAAATGGGGGAGGGTGCAAAGGGTGTGGGATGGGAGGAAATAAGTTGTCCTTTTATGTTCCTAGTGGCAGCAAAATTCTGTACAGTGAGGAATTTCTTTCTGGTTTGTAGCTTCTGAAATTAATCTTGTATGCATAATGTACATTTTTCTTCTATAGACATGAGTACATCAGTGGTTACTATGGACTACCATCTTATTTCTTTGGGAAACTATTATCTGACTTAATCCCTAGAAGGTTTCTGCCAAGCATTATATTTACCTTTACTCTACATTTTATGTTTGGTAAGTAATAAGACAAAAAGGTTGTCTCTAGAGTTGGATATTAGGTGAAATTAATTTTCCTTTGTAAGTATGTTTTATGTTTCTGTGAAATGCAAAACCAAGTGTTAGAGAAGAAGGGTGTAACCACTGTACATTCCTTAAAATAACTGTGCTGTGTGGGTATTCTTCTCAATAAATTTCCCAATTTCAACTTTTAAAACTGTGGTTCTATATTTTAGTAAGATACTTACTGTGTGCCAATATAAAAGTGGAAATAATTCATAAAACAATTTGAGATTATCCTGGAATATTTATTGCCTGTACATCTATATTGTTGTATCCCTGTTTCCTTATAGATATCAATATAAATAGGTAGTATTCTTAGTGTCTATAGAGATGTACCTAGAAAGATCAAAAAGCAAATTGTGTATTAGTTCTTCTGCCTCCTACTTTGCAGTAATTTAATAAAAATGCTTGTTTGATGATTGTAGACAGTTTCACTTTTGCATTATGTTCAGCCTTCATCCCATGCTCATCAAAGTATCTTTATACTGTATTTTGTGCACACAGACATGTGCATATGTGTATGAAAACATGGATGCACACACACACAGACACGTACACACACACACACATACACACAGCCCAAAGCTCTCTTTCTGATAATACGCTATAGGATAAGAACCACTTATAGAGCTTAGATATTTAATTTTATAAATAAGATATATATCAGAAGAATTACATGTGGAACCAAGCTCTCAGGACTCCTCTTTGTGTTCTCAATGCTGCTTCTAAATCTTCAGCTTGTATGAAACATAACGTTATCTCACTGTACTTTATGATATAGTTTGTGGGACTCAGCTTAGTCCCATTCTCCATCAGAGTCATGTGGTGCTATGTCCAAGGGGACTTAGTTTATGAAGGTTCCCCCCTCTCCCTAGTTTCAGATATGAAAACCCCTATCAAGTCATGGCTTCCGGACTCCAGTCTCCCACTAGTGCAGTCACAGCCTTCACTGAGTGCTGTGCAGATGTCTGGGGAAATGAATGGCTGTTGCTGAGTTTTCTGTGAGAGGCCAAGGCAAGAGAATGCTGGTCTACTGTGTGGTCTGGAGTGTTCCATCTCAGAAACCCTGAAACTGTTCTTAAACCCACACAAGGGAACATAGGTGCTACATGGAGAAGTGTTTTTGTAGTAAGTGTGAAAAGAAAAACTGCATAACTTTATGCAGCTACATGGGGGGGGGCAGTGAAATCAGTGACCCAAGTAGTTTGACAGTGAATGACTCTTTTCATTCTGATATTTGTTTCTGATAGTATTATTTGTCCCATAAATTTTTCCCAGAACTTGGTGATGGTAAGCAGCTGGATTGACCCCTTCTTTTCTTTATAAGGATTGAAACCAGGGGCAGAGGCCTTCTTCATCATGATGTTTACTGTTATGCTGGTGACTTACACAGCCAGTTCCATGGCACTGGCCATAGCAATAAGCCCAAGTAAGGACTATATGACAACGTTTCTCATGAACCTCTATTTTGTGTTTAATATGGTGAGTATAAACTGTGCTTCTATGACAGGGAAAGTTTCCTCTTGTCTTTTCCTTTGTATTCATCTGTCTGGTCAAGCCTGCTAGGAATATTTTGTGTAGGAGACTCTCGTGCTTTTGGAAGATCATAGAATGAAATGTAGTTTATAGTAGAGAATAACAGCTTTATTCTTTGCCCCTAGCTGGCTCATTTTTAGGGCTGTTATAGTGTAATTACTGTAACTCAGCTAAGATTTACTTAATAATTTGCCTTTAAAAAGCTCTTTCTGGTAACACTGTGTGGAATTTATATATATATATATATATATATATATATATATATATATATATATGTATAGACACAAAACCAGAAGAATTATGATTTGTCAATTGTTTCATAAAAGTGCCACGCTATATGCCTGCTTTTCCTCCTGGTTTTAGAGATTAGTGGACTTTTTAACTACAGCAGAGGTGGTGTGGCTGGAGTTAGTACTCTGCAGGGTAAAAGCGAAGCTACCTGAGAAGTGTAATGGTGTTGTATAGCAAGTCTGTCTTGGAAGTTTCAAGTTTTGAAAAGGAGTGTTTTAAACATACTGGAAAATTCCAACATCACTATATTATGTTATCACTTTTCTGAATTTCTAAGAGTCTCTGATTTGAATATACTTTTGCTTATTTTTATTCAATTTCTTACTACTGGGGCTTGAGCCTCAGACCATTCATATACCAGCTAATTGCTCTTTCAGTGAGCTATGTTCCCAACCCTTTTCATTTTATTTTGAGTCAAGGTCTTGCTGTTTTACCTATGTTGATCTCAAGCTTTCAGTCTTCTTGTTCCATTCTTCTTCTTTTTTTTTTTAATTTCATTTATTTATTTATTTATTTATTTATTTTTTCTTGTTTCAGAACCTTTGTTTGTTTATTCACTCATTTTTATGGCTGGCTCATCCCGCCCCGAGGGCAGGGCTGGCGCAGCATGTGGTGCCGGGGATCGAACCCGGGTCCCTGAAGCCGCCCGAGCCTTCCCATGCAGGCGCTTTAGACCACTGAGCCATCCCGCCAGGCCCCTTGCTCCATTCTTCTGAGTAGCTGAGATTTACAGGCTTATAGCACTTTTCCTGGATTATCTCTGTCTCTCTTTTTTAATGGTTACTTATTTATAATTATACATGTTGCCAAATTGTGCGCTCAGGTAAGTGGAAGCAGTTGCCTCATTGTTTCCCTCACCAGGAAGCAGAATGTGAAGAGAGGAGATAGGGAGGAAGACATTTCCTGCCAGGTCACACCCTATATGATTTATCTGTTCTGTTCAGGCCCTACCTCTTTTTTTTTTTTTTTTTTTTTTTTAAAGAAGTGTCTATTTTATTTTTTATTGTTTTATTTTTAATTATATTTTTATTAATTTTAATGAGAAAGAAATAGAAATGAGACAGTTTCACAATTAATACATTGCATATTGCTGTCTACGTAGTAGTACTTGTTTAGAGTACAAGATACGGTGTGAAATCTTGTCTAAACACTATTAGTACAAATCTTCCCTCTCATTGAACTAAGAGAAAGTAATACATAATCCAATAGTCCATAATAGTAATGGGTTATCAACAGAACTGGGAATGTCAGAAGCTGTTGACTTGAGCCTTTTACAGCTTATCCTATTAATATGGCTTTACTTTTTTAATCTCATGGTTAGACTTTTCTACTGCATGGTTAATACCAAGAAAAAGCAAGACCTATATAACAAAAGTGTATTGTATCTGACTACCCTAGTCAAATCCCCTCAAGATTTACCCTGAAACCATGTACAGCAGTTTGTAGATCTTTTGTCAGTGTCAGACATCTGGATGAGTCACATAGCACACATAGCTGCGAATGTACAAATCACTGGATTAATCTTCTGATCAATGTAGCACCTCCAATGGGCTAATCACTTTTCAAAATACATGGATACATGAAACAATGTGGGAAAATTCTAGATCTAAACCATAACACCAATCATAAAGCCAAATTTTGCTCAGAGATGCTGTGTTATGTACTAAACACTTATTAGGACAAGTATGAATATATACAATATATATTCATAATATATGGTAATATATTATCATTGTTTTGCATATCCCTTTAAGTCTTCCAGTTAGAACAATTTTTATCTGAACTCCATAGCTATCTCTTATGCATCTTGAACAGTCCTTCTTTATATCAACATATACTTTTTGGTAGGCTTAAATGGAGGTATGTGTACATTTTCCTTGGTGTATTGCCACATGATGTTGTTTATCAGTTCTAGGCTTTGAGTGACTCTGAGCTTACATTGTGAACTATGCAGTATTCATAAGGTCATGTATTTGTAGAGCAAATCTTCATAAATAACAAACTTGCTGTTGTATGGACTGGAGAGGGGTGTGTGATACTTGGCATTGTTCTGAGATATTCCTAGATGACCGCATAAGGTTAGTTATGGTATTCTTAGGATAAACAGTGTAGTTGTGCCTTGATGGATTTTATATCCAAAGATTTCACCAACCACCAACTTGAGGATATAAAACAAGTATTGTGTCTATACTTAATAGACAATTTGCCGGAGTTCCCTAACTTATACAACACAATTACTTAGACAGCATTTACAACATAATAGGTATCACCATAGTTATCATACAGTTTCTCTTATATGAGATACAAAAAACATAAATAAATAAATAAATGAGTTACACAAAACAGTGGAAAACAAGAAAGCAGTAAAGTGATCAAAAGTGAAGATATCATATGCATTTATCATTTCCCCAGAAGAAACACAACATTATGTATTGCAAATATACTTTTAAAATAAATGAAACATATAATATGGATTTTAAGATATTGTTCTTTTTTAATGTCTTTAGCAGCTGTAGCTGTGCAGTTTTCACATGCAAAGGGAGATAGCTAGCGATTAGAGTAAGTGAAGAGAATTTCAAGACTGAGATGATTCTCTCAGAAGTGGTCAGGGAACTATGGGGTACTAGAACAGAGTCTTTATAATTCCTCTTGAGATTGCTGGATCAGTTATGATTTGTGGTTTTTTGTTTTTTGTAGATCTTTTTGAGTATGTCGCTGTACTTTGAAACCATTGCGCCTGTGTTTACATGGTTTCAGTACTTAAGTATTCCACATTTTGGTTTTATGGTAAGTGTCCTTCTCCATCATATGATTGGTTTCCCAAGCCAGGAGCAACCAAACTGAATCTTACCATTTCATTTACTTGGCCATGCATCTTAACTATCTCCTTTCAGGAGCAGTGGATAGGATTACTTTATTAGCTTTGGTTAGCACAAGTCAGGGAGCCATCTTGGTTTCCCAGTGATCCTGGTGTATGAAGGACAATAAAAGAGCTCAGAGAAATCTCACAGTAAATGGGAAAGGTTTTACTAATTAATGAAAACATATTGATATGTTTCTGCATAATAAAGAAATGAGAGGATAGGAGACTAGAGTGTGAGATCTATATCAAAGTGGATATTAAAACAGAAACAAATTGCCATTGCAATATTGGCTTTATCAACCAAATTTACTCTAGAAAAACTGCCTTTATATGGTATACTACGTGATATGCTATGTTAATATTTCCCATAATTACAAACAGTTTTGATGAAAATAATAAACATAATTATAATCAGTTGGCTAATTATAATAGTCATTGAGCAATACTGTATCATTTTATCTATAGCGTTTATGGAGTTAAAATATTTGGGAGAAAAGGAGGCATCTATGGAACAATCTATCCATGGAGCCAGGGATCTTCCTTTCTGGCCAGTTTGAAACATTATTCCAAACTTCTAAGTTGTGGTAAAAGTAACTAGCTCCTTTGCTGTGATAAAGACTATGAATGTGAAGCTTGGTATGATTCAGAAATAACAGTAAACATTAAGCCACAAGATATAACTGAGAATTTCTTGGAAATGTTTCAAAATTTAAAGTTACTTAGCTTGTCTATTCTCACCTGTGTTACAGGCTTTGCAACATAATGAGTTTTTGGGGCAAAACTTTTGTCCAGAGCTCAACACAACAGGACATAGTAACTGTCCCAACTATATAATGTAAGTTCATGTTCGTTTTCAAAATGGGTTTGCTTTCTACTATGCTGTGATAAAGAAGGGGCTCTGGGCTTAGAGCTGGTGTGAGTTTTTTGAGTCAATCTTTCTGAGACTATGTTTGTGACCTGTAGAGTGAGCAGTTGTGTACTGTTGTACATGGAAATGCTGTACTTGTATTTTACAATGGCCAAAATAGTTTTCAGTGTGAAGAAATGTTTACTGTGTGCTTTTGAAAGACTATGTTTATGCTTTGATTATGTGTTTGGGTTCTTATTTTTTAAAATACTTCATTTGAAATGGGCTCCTTTGATAGTGGAGGAAAATCTTGTCTCTAAACTCAAGTTATAATGTATCTTTGAGCCAAGCCTGGAAACGGCTGCCCCAAAAGAGCAGCAGTAGCATAAAGGGAGTGAGTATTGCCCCACCAGGATTGTGCAACTTTTTATTGCTCCAGACCTTTGGGAGATGTCATGAAGTCCAAGAGTGCACAGGTTTTTTTCTTTTTTTAATGTGTGTGTATTAACCTGGGACACTCTATCATAAAGTGTGCATGCTAATGAAAGAAATACATATTTTGGTAGGGTGAAAGGAAACCTCATTTTTGCATATCATTCAAAGAGAAACTCATGGGCCAGTCAGATAGCTCAGCAGACTAAAGCACCTGCTTAGGCAGCATGCAGTGGCCAAGGTTCAATTCCAGGCCTGCCGTGCCAGTTCCAATTCTGGAGCCTGCTGAGATGGAGATTGAGACTTGAGATTGAGATGAAGATTGAGACTGGTGGCTTGTGCCTGTAATTCCAGGGCTCAGGAGGCTGAAAATAGGAGAATTGCTATGAGTCTGATCAATGTAGTGAGATCCTGAACACCCTGTGCCCAATACATTAAAAACAAAACAAAACACAACAACAACAAAGAAACTCGTATTTTAATACAAATAGGAACGAACATTCCATTAAGTTTTAATACACTCCTTTTCTATAATTGTTAATGGTTTGATTTTGATTAAAAAAGTTAATGAAAAAATGATGATATGCTACATATCTTCTGATACTTCATAATAACACATATTTCTATTTTTAGTTACCAATAGGAAAAACTTCTTCGAGGAGAGATTTTTCTTTTTTTTACATTGCTCACTCCTTTTAGGTCTGATTTAGGTATAGTGTTTTGTAACCTGGTCATCTCCAGCTTGCTAGCTAAGAGGAAGTAGACAGAGAAAGTACAACCAAATAAGCAGATGCCACCCAGGCTTCATGCCTATATAATATTAATCCTTCCTAGTAAATGGAGAGGTCAACAGAGACACAAGATTGTTTTTGGAAATTTGAACTTCAAAGAGCTGCCCAGAAGTGACAGCAAACTATGGTGGTCCTAGATATCTTTAGTACCAAGCACTTTTCCATTCTATAGCAAGGTCCCTCCATCCTTTCCTACTTCAGCTCTTACCTAAGGTATGTGTCTGATACTTGGACCTGGTAGTAAGACCCAGTAGCTCATTATCTGCAGTGCTTGTTACAGCTTTACCGCAGGAGCTGATCAAATGTGACTCTGTCTAGAAGCCCTTGTTCCCATGCATTCTTAGGTTTAGGATTTTTAGCCTGTATCTCAATGGTTGTATTGTAGGTGAGCTCAATTACAGGTGCGTTTGATCACTCTGGCAAAGACAGTAAGTGTAATCCATTAGAGCTCAGGGTTTCTCCATCAGTAATAAATAAAAGCTTACTTGATAAACATTTCCTTTGAAGAGCAAGCATTATAGATTTGGAAACAAAAGAATCTGAAGGGGCTAGAAACTTGGTTCATAGTGTGACTTTGTAAACTTGTGGATTCCTCATTTTGGTTTTATGGTGAATGTCCTTGTCTGTCTTCTGATTGGCTTCCCACACTGGGCAAAGCCAAATGGAACCCTAACTGTCTCATTCATCTGAGCTCCTCTTTTAAATATGTGCATTATTCTGATCACATCAGATTGCTTTACAAATTATTATAGTGTTATGGTTCAGACATAGTATGTACCTCACAAGTTTCATGTGTTCATCAGTGGAGCTTTGGAAGGTGATTGGATTATGAAGTGCTTTAGCTACATTGCTTTTAGGTGGACCTGGTTAGAAATGGTGATTCCCTGGGAGGTTGATCTGGAACAGTAATTCTGCTTATCCATCTCTCCCTTTCTGTCTGCTTCGTGATTGTGATATCATGAGAAGCTTTATTCTTACAGACCTTTCTATCATGTTCAATCCCATAAGGACAGGGCCACTTAAGTCATTTGGAACTCACTTGTCACCACAACTTTCCCTGGGCATTTGCCCTACTGGATCTCTGTTTTGCTTTAGTATGATTCCCTTATATGCTTCTTTTCCTCCCTTTTGCAATGGGACTGTTTACCTTATGACACTGTGTATCACCAACATAACTTTTTTATTGTTGTAGAAGTTCAGAGCTAAGATTTTATCTAGAGGAGAATTTGGCCTTGTTCATTTTAGCAATATTGTAACTGAAAGGATTTCGACAACTGTTAGATATGGACTAAATTCGTTTTGCATAAAGAGATGAACATGCATGTTTAGGGGAGTAGAGGCAGAATGTCACGATTCAGTTTTAGAATATCAGCCAGGAACCTCATGTGTTTAGAGGGGGAGCTTTTCAAAAGTGAGTTATAGCTAAATATGCTCTTAGCAGTTAGGGCCTGGTCAGAAGAGGCTGGTCACTGGGCCGCAATATGGAAGTGTATAGCTCTCCAGCTCTTTCCTACTCCTGTTTTCTGGTCACCTTGATCGAGCAACTCTTTGCCAGTATGCTGCTCTACCATGTGCTTTCTACCTTGGAACTAGCCAAGCAGGGACAGAAAACATGAACCCAAATAAGTTATTTTTAAGTTGTGGGTGCTTGGTATTGCAGTAACTAAGATATTTAGCTATCTGGTGAGAATTGTTTAATGTCCAGCAAAATGGTAAGTACTCAGTGCCAGCTGAGTAGGAAGGATTGATTAATCTATATTTCAGAAATGAGCAGTGATTTTCTGAAATAAAATCTGAGAGATGCTAGGAATGAGGTCATGTTCTTTTTGTGTTGAATTTCAGATGTGCTGGTGAAGAATTCTTGACAATCCAGGGCATTGATCTCTCAGCTTGGGGATTATGGAAGAATCTTCTGGGTTTGACTTTAATGATGATTTTCTTCCTCTTAATTACCTTCCTAAAATTGGTATTTCTTAAAAAACATTCCTGATTTTCCATTAAATTTATTATGAGTTATCATCATATTAAAAAGGAGTTCTTTTATTTATTTGAAATCCAATGAAGATTTTGTATTGTCTACAGTTCATTTGCCATCACTGGTGCTCACCAATTATCACTTCAATAAAGCCATCTGTAAATATCACAATAAACTGAATTGTATGTGGAAGAACCCAAGCCAAATACTTATATTATGTATGGCATATCAGTTCATTTTATCAGACAAAAACTTAGGAGAAGAAATCTAGTCTAATTTATTGACCTGAAAAAGGAAAACGTAATTCTAGAAACACACAACAATTTATTAATATCACTGGTATCATTTTCATCATCTTTTGAATAAATAAGTGGGCTATTAGCCTCTTCAGTCTATGATTCTATGATCTGCCATTATTTAATAGGTGGCATATGTGTTGATGCTGTATAAAAATGATAGGATATAAAAAAACCTGTAGTATTTCAAGAAATAAAAAGCAAGCCATGATGATATAAAAATGTCTTTGATAAACTTATTAGGAAGAATAGAATTCACTAAATGCTAAATTTGAAATCTTTGAATAATTTTTACTTTTAGAAGAGGGTTGCAGTGATATTATAGAAAGTTCTTATGTGCTGATTGCCCGGATTTTTTTCACATTAACATATTATCTGATACATATAAATCAAGATGTATTTGTCCAACCTAGGAAAATAGCAATGGGATATTATGGCTAATTGCACTAGCAATTGTACTGTGTTTATATTTTACCACTTTTCAACTAATATCTTATGTTGTTTTGTGAGCCAATTTACAAGATCCAATTTCATTTATTTTGCCCTTTTAAAGCAGTGCTTCCAGGAATTAAGGGAATTGAGAGAACACTAAATGTAGATATCCTAGATATCATTATCTTGGAATATCATGTCTCTGCGATCAGTGCTATAGTATTGTAACATGAGTCTCTGGATATACCCTTATACTTTTTTTACCTTTGAAGTTGAAGAAATGATTTTTTCTTTTGATGGCATTTAATTAGTGTATTATCTGATAGTATGTTATCTGCATTCCCTGATTATTGTGTGAGTATCAAAGTTATATTTTCTGTTTTATGTCAAATTAAAAATTTTAATATAACTATGTCTTACAATTCCCTGAATACATATTTCCTGAGCACACAGAACTAGAACATATCTATAATTTCTCAATAAAATGCACCTACCAGAACAAGAAAATGCCAACCACCTACCAGAAAATGCCAAAATTCTAATACCTACTTTATAAATTATTAAGAATGTGATATCTTACTAATTTACTTTCCATTTATGATATAATTACCTTTTACATACTTTTATCACAGCAAGAAGCATCAGTCTAAATATGTCCAAAATTTATCATCTATATTTTAATTGTTTCAAATACTATCAAACATCTTAAAATGTGTAACTTTATTTTCTACAAGGCGGAAAGCAAAATGTTGGTTTATAGAAATTTATTAAAAGACTGGCCAGATAGCTCAGTCGATTAAAATGCCTGCTTAGATAGACATAGGAACCAGGTTTGATCCCTGGCATGCTGGCTGGTCCCATCTCTGGAGTGCATTGAGACTGCAGTAGAGACTGGGCATGGTAGTGCATGCCTGTCATCTCAGCGCTTGGGAGGCTGAAAACAGGAGAATCACTATTAGTCTAACCTGTGAAGTGAGACCCTGTAGGCCTACTAAATACATGAAAAAAGAAATTTACTTAAAACTATGTACATATTGTTATGCATTTTAAAAATTTGGAAGTCTGCAGCATATGTATTGTTGTATGTTACCTTAATTCTGTCTTTCTTTCTAATTTTTGTTCTTGCTTTTGTTGTTACTCTTCAAAATAAAATGAATTAGAATAAAATTTAAAAATTTCTTGCATGTCAAAATTAATCTATCATAGAAACAAGTCAATTAATTTGCTTTAAAATAAAAGAAACTGGAAAGGTGAGGCCAGATTTGTAGTATGAGCCACTGAGGTAGAGCCTAGGTGAACAGGGAGAGCCAGAGGTGCTCAGATTTGTCACGGGAGTTGGCAGAAGGAAACTCAGGTGAACTGGTCTTTCCAGAGGACTCCAGGTATGTGGTGGGGAGGTGTCTACACAAAGTTCAGGGGAACTAGTTCACATACAAATACCCAATTTATGATGTTTTGTTGTACAATTATAGTGTTTGCTTCTGTGGTGCATAAAGTACAAAATCATTATTGACCAAAGATTTTTAATTTCTGAATTTCACTTGCTTTTATTATTATTGATAATTGTGCTATTGTAACTAGGATACTATATCTATCTTATGCACACTTTCTCTCTTGGGCAATAATATCAGAAGGCACTGGAGTAATAACTTCACCAAAGCCCTATACCAAAGAGTGAAGGACAGTAACAAATAGAAACCAATATCTTACTCTCAATAAATAGAGAAAGCAGAAGCAGGGGCTGGGGAGATAGCTCCGAGGCACAAGTGCCTGCTGGGCAAGTGCAAGGTGGTGAGTTCGAACCCTGGTCCCACAAAAAAAAATAAATAAATAAAAATAAATAAATAAATAAATAAATAAATAAATAGAGAAAGTAAGATCTTGGGATTAAGACAAACTGAGAATCTGTGACATGTGGAAAAAAATCCATGAGGTACAGAATCTTTAAGGAAAGTCTCTCTTTGCAGTGATAAAACTTCAAAATTTCACAAAAAATATCACAGAAATCAAACTGAAGTGTTCTCTTGAAAATAGAAAATGACAAAGCAGAGGAGCAAAATATAATCTCAGGCCCCCAGCCTACTCAGAATAAATCCAGGAGACATCAGCATAGAATAAATTGGAATTCACACTATTGAAATCTCTTAAATAATTGCACCTGAAGTGAAGAAAAAAATTCAGAGGGATAGAGAGGAAATCGGATCAGAAATGACCTCTAAGGTAAAAATGAAATGATAACTTTAATGAAAGAATTACTGAGTGTGCCTAAGAAGACATGATAAAAAAAAAAGAGGAGCATAGTAAAATGATGGTAACCATGAAAGAGCAATATAGGAAAGAAATAGAATACATGAAACAGATTCAAAGAGACATTTAGGAATTTAAAAATTCCATTAGAAGTTAGCAAAACCATTTCAATGAAACTCAAGATAGACTTTCAAACCTTGAAGACATTATTAAAGCTAGTGACCAGGAAAGGAAAGATCACTTAAAAACAAGGACCCAGCTACAAGGCAACACAAAGGTGAATGCCATGACTAATAGGCATCAACTGAAAAAGTGGAGCCAATGAAAATGACATAAAAAGAATATTTTGCAGAAGTAACAGCAGGAAATGAATATGACATATAGATAAGTGAGGCATATAGAGCTCCAGATAGCATAAACTAAAATTAATATACACCTAGACATACTCTAATCAAGATCCAAGAAATTCAGCGCAAGAACAATATGCTCAAACCTATTAGAGAAAATAAGGACAAAGAAATTTAAGTTAGATTTAAAGGAAAGCCTATCAGATTCACAGCAGATTTTTTTAACTCAATCAAGTAAAGAAGAGCATAGTGTGAAATATTTGAAGTCTTGCTAGAAAATAACTTCAATCTAGATTGATTCATTCTGCAAAACTCTTTCAAAATTAATGGAGAAATTAAAACACTTCCATGACAAAAACTAAAGAAATTCATGATGACAAAATAAAGAATACTGAAAGATATCCTAGAAATGAATCAAAATGACCATAACTCCAAGAACAACAGAAAGCAACCACCAAACAGGACAAACAATTGACATAGGAAAAGTAGGGAACCAACAGCAGGAAAATAACTTGGCAAAGATAAGATAATATATGCAATTATAAGCACCGATGTAAATGGCCTCAATCAATTAAAAGAGTGGCAGAGTAGTAGAAGAAAAATATTCAACAATATGCTATATACAAGAAACAAAAGGAAATTGATAGGATGAAAATTGAAGGATGGAAAACAATACTACATATCCACAAGGAACTCAGAAAAAATAAATCAGGGGTAGCAACTATATTTGTAGACAATGTAAACTTCAAACTAAGAATGATCAAACAAGATGAAGAAGGTCACTGTATACTTCTTAGGAGAAAATTTCAAGAGGAAGTGACAGCAATCATAAATATGTATACAGCAAATATGGGAACATCCAATGTTGTAAGAAAAATTTTAAGGGGCATAAAAAATCTAATAACCAACAACAAAATCTTAAGAGGAGACCTTAATACCACATTATCTCAAAGAGATAGGTCAACTAGACAAAAAATTAGCAAAGAGGTAGCAGAACTGAATCAAACGTTTGAACACATCAACTAAATAGACATTTACAGAGTATTTCACCCAACAACATTTGAATACTCAGTTTTTTAGTTGCACATGGGACATTCTCTAAAATAGACTACATACTAGTTCATGGATCATACTTAAGTAAATGCAAGAAAACGAATTATCTCATGCATATTATCTGGTCATAGTTCAACAAAAATGAAAATTTATAACAAAAGAAACTACGAAAACCCCATAAATACATGGAAATTGAATACCCTCTGGAATTTGTTTGACGCAATGAAAGTAGTTCTCAGAGAGAAACATAGTGGTGAACTCATGCCTTAGGAAAACAGGGAGAACAAAAAATAGCGAAATAGGTAAATAAATACCTAATGCTATATCCCATGCATCTAGAAAAGCACAAACTAAGACAAAAGGTCAAAGATGGGAGGAAATTATAAAGATTAAAACAGAAATTAATACAATTGAGACAAAGGAAATAATAAAAAAGCTGATTCTTTGAAAAATTAAATAAAGTAGATAAACCCTTACCCAACTTCATCAAAAAGAGGAAATAAAGAAAAAACACCTCAAATTGAAGCAATAAGAAATGAGAAGGGTGAAATTACTACAGATCCTGAGGAAATTCAGATCATCAATGGACACTTTGAAAAATCTTTGTTCTTACAGAATGGAAAGCACAGAAGGAATGAATACACACCTAAATAGGTAAAAATTACCAAAAGTGAATCAAGAATATATAAAAATTTTGGAGAAACCAATATCAGCCAATGAAATTGAAAATGTAATTAAAAAAAAAAACTTACCAACAAAGAACAGCTGGGCTGCAGAGATAGCTTGGTGGCATAAATGCCTGCCTGGTGAACCCAACGTTCTGAGTTTGATTCCTGGTACTGCATGCCATGCTGGACTAAAACATTAAACATGTTGTGTCTGCCTTGGAACTGGGCATGGTAGTACATGATTATAATCCCAGTGCTGGAGTATTTGAAACAGGAGGATTACTATGAGTGTAAACTGTGTAGTGAAACAGAAGATATAATGTCAATACTCCTCAAACTCTTCAACTGAAAGTGGAAAGGAAACAATTCTCTCAAAATCATTCCTCAAGGCAGACATTATACTGATAACAAAACCAGAGAATGATGCAACTAAAAAAGAACTACATGCCAGTCTCCCTCATAAATATAGATACAAAAATTTTCAGTAAAATCCTAGCAAATAAAATACAGCAAACCATGAAGATTATACACCAGGACCATGTCTAATTCATCCCAGGGATGCAAGGATGGTTCAACATATGAAAATTTATAAATTTGATACACTATATCAATAGAGTAAAAAAAAAGATAATCTCAATTGAAATAGAAAAGACTTTTGACCAAGTTCAACACTCATTTATGTTCAAAGTCCTATAGAAAATTGGAATAGATCACCTCTACTTCAATATGATAAAAAGGTATCTATGACAATCCAAATACTAACATAATTCTAAATGAGAAGAACTGAAAATCTTTTACTCTCAGATCAGGTACCAGACAAGGAGGTCCTCTATCATATAGTTCTGGAATCATCAGCTAGAGCCATTAGACAAGAGAGAGAAATAAAATGAATAAGAATAGGTAAAGAAGAAGTTAAACTATCATTATTTGTAGATGATATGATACTGTACTTGGACGATCAAAAAAACACCAAGAAGCTATTAGAATTAATATACAAATTCAATAGCATGGCAGGATACAAAGACAATACTTAAATTCAGTAGCATTCCTCTACACAGATAACAAACACACACAAAGAGAGAAATTAGTGAAATAATACCTTTTACAATAGCACAGTGGGAAATGAAATACTTAGAAATTAATCTAACTAAAGAAGTAAAAGATCTACTCAATGATAATTATAGTACTCTGAAAAAAGGAGATCATAGATTTCAGAAAATGGAAAGGTATTTACTGCTTCTAGATAGGAAGAACCAATATTGTGAAGATGGCTATACTCCCAAAATTGTTATATAGATTTAATCCAATCCCTATCAAAATAACACCAGTATATCTCATAGAACTATAGAAATCATTCTTAAAATTTATTTAGAACCAGAAAAGACCTACAATAGCAAAGGCAATACTTGGAAACAAAGACAAGGCTGTCTTGAAATTATAGTGCAATACTATTGTGATAAAATCAGCATAGTATTGGGAGAAAAAAATAGACCTGAGTAAATCAGTGGAAAAGATTAGAAGATGTAGAAGCAACTATAAACACACTCAGAAAAATTATCTTCGACAAAGGGACCAAATATACTTACTGGAAGGAGTATAAGAAATGGTGCTGGAAAGCTGACTCTGTACTTGCCAAAAAATAAAAGGACCAGGTCTATCACCATGCACTAAACTAAAGCCAAAATGAATTAAAGATCTAGACATTAAAACAGAAACACTAAATCTCCTGGAAAAGAAAGTAGAAGGAAATTTTGAAGACAAGGATAGGCAAAGAGTTCATGAAGAAATATCAAATTGCACAGGAAATACTTGAAAGAATTAACAATTGGGACATCCTCTTATTGAGTTTTTGCACATCAAAAGAAATTATGAACAGAGTGAAAAGTCAACCGCAAAATTTGGAAAAAATCTTAACTAAAAAGCACTTACACAAAGGTCTTCTCTCTCAAATTTATAAACAACTAAAAAATGTTAGGGCCCCCAAATTAGAGACCCAATCCAGAAATGGGCCCCAGAGATGAACACACACTTTTTAGAAGAAGAAATGCTAGAACTCGATAAATAATACTTCTTGAAGGGATATAAAGTCACCTTGTCTTCCATATTGTCTCCTTGAAGGCCTGGCCCTGTCTGATTGCCTATAATATTTCTAATTGAGCTGCCTACAACTACAGGAACCCTTCTGCACTGCTGCTAGTGATGTTGACTGGTGCATCCATTATGGCAATCAGTGTGGAGAAAACTACGACTGGAAACCCTATTCAATCCAGCTATCGCCCTACTGAGAATTTTCCCCAAAGAAGTGAAAACATCACATCATATGTGCTCCTTTGTTAATAATAGCACAAATTTTGATAGCCAAATCTTGGAAACAACCAAAATGCCCATCACCTGAGGAATGGATAAAAAAGATGTGGAGTTTTTATACAATGGAGTATTACTCAGCTATAAAGAAAAATAAACTTGAAGCCTTCATATACAAGTGGATGCATCTTGAAGATATATTCATAAGTGAAATGAACCAGACACACATGTGTAAATATCATATTATCTCTCTAGTGTAAGAACTCAAGAGAAGAAATAAAAATTCAAAGATATAACACTGTTAAATAGAAAACAAGAACCTATGGATTAAAGTATGAAGAAAGAGAAAGGAGAAAAGTTGGGAAATATAGCAGAAGCAAAAGCATACATTTATATAAACAAAATGATTAAGGCAATGGTTCTAAGATTCTCCATCAGGTTTTGAAACTAGCAGTTAATTTGTAGAATTCTCACCCTGACTAACTCTGTATGCTGATATCTGTGAACTAAACAACTACACTGTGGATAGCAATGTGTAATATTAAAACCATGCTTGGAATACCCATCATTTTGGTCTTCTAAATGCATACTGTTTCTAATGTCATATCACTTGCTATACTCTCCTTAAAGTAAATGCTTTTTAAAAACTTAATAAAAGAAAACAAGAGACAAGAAACAATGTCATAGGATTGTACCCTTACAATGTTGTATGTGGTTTGATTTTTAAATTTTTGTGTAAAAAATTGTAATTATTTTCAGCTTGATTAGGGATTTCAATTTTAGAACATGCATGGGTGTTGGAAAATAGTAGTTCCATGTTATATCTAAGGCATTTGATATTCAGACAGATAGTGATGTTAAAGTTCAATGGCCTTTGTTACAGGGTAATAATATCATTAAGCTCCTCTTCTGGATGTTTAAAAACCAAAGGTTGCAAACCCAAAATTAGAGAAATAGAAGGGCTACAAGGATAGCCAATATTTTGGCCCTAGCCTTTCAAGATTAGTGAGGATTCAGGACATAAGAGAATTTGTGTTGTGACATGCTGTAACTCAGCGGTGTCCCAAATTTTCTGATCAAGGAGATTATAAGACCATAGAGGAAAGTGATTGACGATGTACAGTGTGCCTAAGGACAGTCATCTGTAGAGAAAAAAAATTCTCACAGGTTTTCACAGAAAGCAAATTGATTAAGGAATGGCTGTGACTCACCCAGATGGCTGACAGTGACAAAAGATCTACCAACTGCTATAAATTGTTTCAGAGTAAATCCTAAGGGAATTTGACTGACCTTGTCAGATACATAAGTTACATTTGCTGTTACATAGGTCTTGTTTTACCTTGGTCTTAGCCATCCAGGAGAAAAATATAACCACAAGGTATAACAAATAACGTCATATTAATATACTGAACTGTAAAAGGCTTAAGTCAGCAACTTCTAACAATTTCCAGTTCTGCTAATAACCCAGAACAGTTATGGACTATTGGAATATATTGGGTTATTTTGCTGAATTTAAGTACCTACCATCTTTAAACTGGCTTCAAGTATGAAAAGATCCTTTAAAGACTCTCCAATTATAGCTTCTCTATCTGCAGGGCAACTCCCATCTCTGACAAAACAAAACAAAAAAGAGGGATATGTTGGGAGCTAGGAAGCTAGGAAATCAATCAAATATGTGTAGGTGGGTTTTGGCCCGGTGCCTAAAGCAAACAAGCTACCCCACTCATGAGATGAACATTTTGTCTTGTTAAGGTTAGCTATCAGTTGCTAGGCAACCTTGTGTCATGCATTGCTAACTTCATAAAAGTATAATTAAAGGACTGTTTTGTTATGAAAAAAGAAAGAGAAAAAAGAATATATATATATATATATATATATATATACATACATATATATTCATACACAAGAGAGATAAAATAGATATACAGCTACTTCCTCTTAGGTTATTGAGAATAAAAATTTATACTAATATTGTTTAGACCAGACACCATGTCTACAACTTGTCCTCTAAATAACTAGTATGAAGACAACATGCAATGCACTAATTACTGTAACCATCTTACTACCCTTTTTTGAACGTGTTTTGTTGCTATTTTATCTTTATTCGTCATTCAAGTGAATAAAAAATTACCTCAAAAAATGAAACAAAATAAACCACAAAGATATATAAATGTTAGTTGCTATTTATATTCTAATTTCTCCTCTTTGACTGTAAGAATGGTGCTAAGGAAGGTTCCTAGGTATGTTGCAGAAGGGATAAAAGATATACATGAGACGGAAAGTACACATATCTGTTGTTCTATCTTTGGAAAGGTTTTTCATGACCATTGTACAGTACATGGATATTTTTAACATCAACAGTACCTATTTACTATCTATTTTTTCAATAAGTTTTCCTAGTCCAATACTACTTGGTCTAGGGACTTTACATTTGGAGGCTATAAATAGGTCCTTTGACAGCTTGGGCTGTCACTAAGGCTGCTCCACTGACACACACTGTTGATGTTTGAAATGCCAGCAACTGGAATTGATGCTGAGCTCTCAGAATGGCCCTGATCAGTACCAGACAGCAACTTGGTGGCAAATGATAATATGCAATAATTGAATAATTTTCCCTGATGCCTTCAGGATCACTGTCTTAGGCTTTAAGTCCTACTGGAGGCAGTAACTTTATAGAAATGTTTATCAAAATGTAACTTTAGAGTACTTTTTGGCCTTTGAGGGGAAAATGGTTTTGAAAAGACTACTGTGGTCCACTATGCCTAAAATAGTCACAAACTGTCACTTTATATAAAAATTTCAGACCCCAGATCAATGGGGCCTGTTGCCAGTATTTGGAATAGTTAGGTCCATGACCCAAACAATACTGGCCTCTGTCCTCATCATTTTTATTAAGTCTTAAGAATTTCATCTCAGGAATGAGGTAGCTTGTTTGCTTTAGGCACTGAGCCAAGTCCTGCCTACACATATTTGACTGATTTCCTAGCTTCTGCCTGTTTCCTGGGTGGACTGCAGGGAATTTATACTTCCTCTTTCTGTAGTTGTAGGTGCTGCTAGATTATAGTTCCTGAATCCTGAAAAACAGTATGTCCCACTGGAAATATAAACAAATAAGTCATTTCTGCCATTTAATCACTGGGATTTCCACATTGGTGGAACAGTAGCAAAGGAAGGAGTTACAATATGGTCTAGTAGCCTACAGGGAAAATCTTGTCACTTCCACACCCTGAGTTCAGAATAAATTATAAGTAACAATTATATGAAGCAAATTTGCCTTAGTATTCGACTCACTTGTGGTGCAGGTTTCACTCCAAGAACTCTACGTGTGCTGGTGAGGATGTGGCTAGAATTGGAGTCCTCCCATACATGCTGGGGCTGTAGATGGTGCAATCCACAGTCTAGAAGGAGGGCAGCCTCACAAATTAGAAAAACAGTGTTTATATATTTGTACCTCAGCACTTCTGTCAGCAAGTCACTGTTCTAGGTACCACCTCCACCCTTCACCTGCAATGGAAACCTCAGTTTTAATGTGAAATTTCAGGTTTAATATGCATGCTTTTGTGCATACTTATTCTTATTTTGTGCACAGGATCATGGGAAGGACACAACTCACTTTATTCATTTCCTTAATTTACAAATGAGAAGATTGAGTATTCAGAAAAAGTGGCCTCAGGTACAGGTGTCTGTCATAGTCACATGACAAGTAAGTCTAGAGTAGGGACCAAAGTCTCAGCTTAGAATTATTTTCCCTGTACAGCTTCTCCCTGTTTTATGGGTAGACTGCAGAGAAAATCCCACAGTACACTCTGTGGTGCACCTTCTTCACTGTATTCTAAGGTAATGGATCACTTCCCACTGAACCATTCATAATTTTTTTTTAAATTTAATATTTTTATTGTTTAAATTTAACAATGATTATATTACATATTTTCATAATCAGATCAGTTTAGATTAATACATATAGGGCCAGGCATGGTGGCTTACACCTGTAATCCCAGCAATTGGGAGGCTGAGGCAGGAGGATTGGTGCGAGTTTGAGACCAGCCTGGGCTACAAAAGTGAGCTC
>PVJA010032313.1:0-24223 GCA_004027025.1 Myocastor coypus | reverse complement strand
AAAGAAAAAAAGGGGGAAAAGAAAAAAAAAAGTAATGTGGATTTAGAAAGGTTAATATTTAGTTGTTTGATCAATCTTATATACCTATATGTATTAATCTAAACTGATCGGATGATGAAAATATGTAATATAACCATTGTTAAATTTCAACAATAAAAGAATTGAAAAAAAAAAAAAGAAAGAAACCCACCAAGCAACCAACCAAAGGGAGAAGGGGAAGCAAAGAGATCGGCCCAAAGCCCACACTGAGCACAAGCTGTGGATGCAGGACCAGGCCAGGACTCACCTCCTCTTTCAACTGACTCAGTCCCCCTTGGTTTTTCACAACTGTGTCTGTGTTAAATGACACCCGGGGAACAAACAAGAGTGACAACAGTAGTGGGTGGGACAGTCACAATAGCCAGTGAAAGCAAGGGCTGTTGTTAGCCTCCAGCACTCTTTCTTAATCTCTTGCTGTGCTTATCACCATCCCTGAGAGGGATTTCGGCTTAACACCATTGTGTGACAGAGAGATACCAAGAAAGGCCCCCATAGGTGTCAGGCTGGGGAAGGAGGGAGGCAAGGATCCCTGGAGGGTCTGTACTGGGCAGGTGCTCACCCTCCAAAGAACAGACTGGCACCTGCGCTTGCCTGGCTAAAATAATGTGTTTCAGAACTAGCCTAAAACAACAGGATTGAATAAGACTTTATTCTCTCCTTCCATTAGTTAAGTCCCTAAATTCGGGCATTTTTATGATCAGTACAAGGGTTTTACACACTCGACAGCTGTGAGCACTCAGACAGCATGAGTGACAGGGGCCACAGTGGCACGTCACCAGAGCTGCAATTGCCACGTATTGGGAGCCATAAAAGCCAGTTAATCTTCCTAAAGGAAGGAAACTTTGAAAGCGAACCAGCAAACAGGAAGCAAGTTCTTTCCCGCGAATGCCTCTTCACTTGTTTCATTAATGCAGGAGACTGGAGACGATCATCAACTTTATGGTGTTCACATCGCTACACAGACTGAAAGGAGGCAAAGAACATGCCTAAGTGTGGACTGGAAATTAGTATCTGTGGGAACAGAGCAATGACGCAGCAGGCTCGCTAAGAACCAGGGTGAGGCCGTTCAGCTTCTGCAGGCTAGGGCTAGGGAGGACATCCTGTTGGTACGCATGGGTGGATGACAGTGCGAGCTACCTCCATGAGCACTGAATCCGTCACCTTGCAGGCACACGGCGTGGGTGTACTGGGGACAGGCGAGACACCAGGGATGCCCTCAGAGAGCTAGCTTCAGAGACAGGGTTCACAGCACCCTGGAGCCAAAGTCTAGGAGCGCTGACATTGGAAGCCATCATTACAAAAACGGGCCCACCGTCTAACCTTGTGCCAACACTTCCTCATCTTGGGGACCCAGGGCAAGCCTGCCGCACAGCCTCAGAAGGAGGCGGCTCCCTGACAGTCGAGGCTGGGCGGGGGCATGTCTGTGAGTGTTCTATGCCATGGAGATGAGGCAGGGGAGACCCTTTTAAAGCTCAGATTCAGTGGATCCAGGGCCACTCTCTGGACCTACATAGTGGACAGCCAGGAGTGGGTTCCCATGAAGACAACATGCTCCCGGGACCCACTGCTCCCTCCTGCCTTCAGCAATGTCCAAGGACACGCCACTGTGCCAGCCTCTGTCCCACCACCAGTGCCTGCTGCCTAAAGATCTCCAGAGAGGATCTTTGCCTGGCATAGGCCCCATCGGGCAGGAGTTCCTTCTAGCCCACACTGCAGCTAAAATAAATTGCTGCAAGCTTCCACCATAAATCACTACTGTTAGTCTCCTAACAGTAGTGTTAGGGGAGGGGACATAGGTGAAGTCATTACTACTGCTCATTACTTTGTGTGTGTGTGTGTGTGTGTGTGTGACAAAGTCCAAGAGCTGAAGACAAGCTTTTGTCAGTACAGGTTGTGACCATAAGCCATGCTCCCTCATCTGAGCTCTTAGCAAACAAATTTTACCTTTTATCTCCTTTAACTTATTTCTTCTGATGTTCTCTTTTCTTTGTCTTCCTTTCATTTTCTTTCTATTACCGGATCTTCAACAAAGGCCTATCACACTGAGCTACATCTCCAGCCTAGTTTTAAGTCTTATTTTGAGGCAGACTCTTACGAAGTAGCTAAGTCATCAGGCTGGGCTTGAATTTGTGAACCTCCTGCCTTGGCCTGCCAAAGCACCAGAAATACAGACGTGTACCACCATCCTTGGCTTTCATTTTTTCATCTTCTGGTTATCATTTCTTAACTAATTTAAACTCATCACTTTTATTTCCCCCCTTTCTTTTCTGCTATTGTTGATTTTCTTATCATTTGTTTCATGATTACTTGGCACAGGTAGGAATAGAGTACAGGGCCTCACAGAAAGTGGGCAGGGGCTCTGTCCCTGAGCCATGTTCCCATTGGCTGAGAAGAAATAAACCCAGCCCCCACCACAACGTCATCCCACTTGAACCTTGGAAGATACTTAAAGAATTGGGAGAGAGTGTAAGCCCCTGGCCATTAACCTTTCCCCAAATAGGAACAGCTGCGGAGGATTCTGAGGTCCTACTCCCAGACAGATCAGCCCCAATAGCAGAAAGCAATGACAAAGCAACTGCGGCCACGGTCCTTCATACGGGTGACACACCTGTCAGATGACAGGATGTGTCGTCACAGAGAAGCGACTGTGACACCAGCCCTCACTAGACACAGAACTCATAGATCCTCACTCGTGTCTACAAAGAGGAGAGTTGCTTCAGGACAAGCCTCCCAATCGCAGAAGCCAGGGTCAGACTGCTTTCTTTTTCTATTTGACACAGCGTCTCACTGTGCAGCTCAGACTCGCAGTGGTCCTCCTGTTTTCAGCCTCTTCAGCATTTGGGCACCATCACTCCCAGTCTCGGGGGTTGGCTCAGGTGCACCTGGGGGTGGGTTCGCCATGGCAAGCCATACCAGGGATTGAATCCTAGTCCCTAGGCTTGCCTACGCAGGTGCTTCTTCCACTGAGCTCTCTTGTTGGCTCTAAGGCTGCCTTCAAGTAACGAAGACAATGAGTGGTGCCACCAGAAGTCACTGTCACCTGATAGATTTTACTCTCCTTGTGAAGTGTCCACAGATGGCATATCCCATGTCATCTGTGGTCACTCAGCTGTCTACCTCACACTGTTTGTAGGATGAGAAATTCTTCATTCCTTTTTTTTTTTTTTTTTTTTTGTCTTTTTGAGACAGGGTCTCGCTATGCAGTTGAGGTTGGCCTTGAGCTCACTTTTGTAGCCCAGGCTGGTCTCGAACTCACATCAATCCTCCTGCCTCAGCCTCCCAAGTGCTGGGATTGCAGGTGTGCACCACCACGCCTGGTGAAATTCTTCATTCTTGAAAGACAGAGACAGTGGGTCCCTCAGACTCTAAAATGGTACATGCTGTGTGCAAACCCACTAATCACTGCCAATGTAATTATAGAAAAAGTCCATCAGGAAGTAACTTAGTGGTACACAAGGAGCTGATCCCCAAGACTCACTGCCAAGATAAAGCAACTAAGAAACACAGCATGTAAAGATGTCCATGCCAGGGCTGTGGGATGGCTCAGCAGACTAAGTACCTGATTAGGCAAGTGAGTGACATGCGTTTGAGCACATCGACCTCATGCAGTGCAGACCCCACCCCAAGGGCAGGCTAAGCTGGCCGATGGGAACAGGTACGGCGGTGCACGCCTATAATTCCAGCATTGGGGAGGATGAAAACAGGAGGATCATTATGAGTCTGAGCTGTGCAGTCAGACCATGTACCAAATACATTTATATAAATAAGTAAAGCAAGGTACACCTCTCAGCACAAGAGATTCTAAGAAAATAAGGAGCACAGGAATATGGCAAAACAAGGTGATAGGACACCTCCTCCGGCTCATAACTCTCATGTAACAGATTCCCAAGGTTCTGAAATGAAATATCAAAGTAAGAATTTCAAAGAGTGATTTTTCAAATCTTAGCCAAATTTTTCTTTTTTTGTCTTTTTGAGACAGGGTCTTGCTATGCAGTTCAGGCTGGCCTTGAGCTCACTTTCATAGCCCAGGCTGGTCTCAAGCTCACACTGGTCCTCCTGCCTCAGGCTCCCAAGTGCTGGGATTACAGGTGGGCACCACCACACCCGGCTCAGTCAATGTTTTTTAAAAAAATACAAATAGCTGGATTAAGAAAGATAATGTAGGATGTGAATGAGAACATTTGAAAAAAGAAGCAAATATGCAAAGATCAATAAGCTCGATAAAAGAACCAAAAAGCATACTAGACGATGCACAAGAAAGAATATTAGAACTTAAAGTCAACACTTTTGAAATATTGCTTTCAGGCAGAAAGAAAACATCGAATGAGGAGAGTGCAAGCTCTCTAGCTGCCATCAGGTGATCAGACGTTTCCTTTGGTCATTGCTCTTCAAACTTTACATGCATAAATCTGGTAATGTGAATAACTGGTTGGTAGACAACACTGTATTATGACGAAGACTGTGAAATTCATATTGCTTTGTTAAGTGAAGTTCTGCCTCACTTATACTTTTTCAGTTTTAACTCTATTTTGTACCTTGTTTATAAAAGGACAGAGAAAGAGGGAGAGGGAGAGGGAAAGGGAAACGGAGAGGAAAAGGGAATTGGAAGAGGATGGGGAAGGGGAGGGGAGGGCGAGAGGAAGGGGAGGGGAGGGGAAGGGAGGGAGAGGCGAGGGGAGGGGAGAGGGAGGGTTAAGCAGAGAGAGAAAGAGAGAATATCCATTCTCTGGAATATCCAAGAGAAAAAAAAAAAAAGCAATAGTTTGAGGGCATCAAAAACTACTCAATTAGATAATCGCAGAAAAATTCCCAAATTTCCAGGCAAACATGGTTATTTAGAGCCTGGAGGCATTTAGATCTGACCAGAAAGACACCTTTCTACAATACATTATAATTAAATCGTCAAAAGTACCAGAACAAAGGAAGAATTATGAAATCCTCTAAAAAGATGACTCAAGTCATACTTAAAGGTAAATTTACTAGACAAACAGAGTTCCTAGCAGGAACTGTAAAGGGCAAGAACATTGCAGTTCAAGTACTAAGACAAAGTTCCTAACAACCAAGATTGCTCTGAAATCCAGAAGTAAATAGAATGAGCTATACATACAGCCAATAAAATGGATAAACTACACTTACTGGGCAAGGTAAGGAGCAAAACCAGAACTACTTCTGAGCCATGCCTCCAGGCCACAAAATATATGTTTTAAGGTAAAATAACTTAGAAGAGGCAAACCAAGCCACTACACATTAATTAAAGGAATAACTCATCAAGAAGATGTAGCAGTTAAAAATTTATAGTTATCAAGGGCTGGTCAAATAGCTCAACAGATAAAGAGCATCTTCTTAGGCAGATGCAGTGGCCTGAGACTGATCCCTGGTGTGATGTACTTGGCCCTGCTCCCAGAGAGCACTGAGATGTCGATTGAGACTGGGTGTGGTGATTTGTGCTATAATCCCAGCTCTGGAGAGGCTGAACACAAGTGGATCACTACAAATCCTATCTATGTAGTGAGACCCTGGAGATCCTGTAGACCCTGTAGACCCCTTGCTATAAACAACAAAATCTATGTGTACCAAACAACACAACACACAATTTTATTAAAAAGAAAACAAACAGCTAGATACAGCAAGAGAGATAGACCCTAATACAATAACACTGGATGACTTCAACACCTGACTCTCACTAATAGCTAGATAATTCAGACAAAAACAAAAGAAACAAACAAAAACCATAAACAGGAAAACACCAAGTAGATCAAATGGAATTAATAGACATTTATGGGATATTTTGTTCGACAGTTTTCCATGATTTTTTTCTAAAATAGACCACATAGGAGACCACAAAGGAGAGACATCGAATTCCAAGAAATCGAAGCTATTTCTCATCTTCTCTCATCATAATGAAGGCTAGAAATCAACATCAAGTAAAACTGCCAAAATATACAAACACACAAAGATTAAGCAGCAATTGTGAATAAAGAGTGACTGACTGAAGGAGTCCCTAAGTGAATTTTTTTTTTTTTTTTTTTGTCTTTTTGAGACAGGGTCTCACTATGCAGTTCAGGCTGGCCTTGAGCTCACTTTGGTAGCTCAGGCTGGTCTCGAACTCACACGGATCCTCCTGCTTCAGCCTCCCGAGTGCTGGGATTACAGGCGTGCGCCACCATGCCTGGCCTAAGTGAAATTTAAACATTCCTTGATTCTAATGAAAAAGAGACACAGCATAACAAATCTTGTGGAAAACAGCTAACATGATGCTAAGGTGTACAAACATCACACTGTTTCCCTAGTGTAAGAACCTGAAAGTCTAAACAAAATCTGGACAGTATAATAGATACTTTGAAAAGAGAAAGAACATGTACAAAATGAAGAGATTACTGAGATATGCAGGACAGGAGAGGGAGTGGGGAAAGAGATCGATCCATGTCCATAAATGGGACGGTCTGGATAACTGTACCGTGGCTTTCTGCTGGGCAATGGAAAGGAGACATTAATGTTTAATTTTCCCCTTTCATTTTCATATTTTCCTCTTTCTCTCAATTTCTTACAATGTTTTCTTCTTTCTTTTTCCTTTTTACATCATATATCTGGTAATTTGCACAAATAAGTTGCAGACAACATTGCGTAAGATGACAAATCGATCGTTCATTTCTTCACTGAAATCCTGCATAACTTCTAATTTTTTACTGCTATTTTGTATTCTGTTAAAAACATAAAATGATGCTCAGAAACTCTGCCACAATGAATGCCTACAGCAAAATTAGAGATTTCAGAGAAATACCATAATGACTTATCTTAAAGTCTTACAAGATAAGGAAAAAAACATGAAAATCTAGGGAAGAAAATAAAGATCAAAAGAGAAATAAATGAAAGAGTAAATAAAATACCAATACAGAGGATCAGTGCATTAAAGAGTTGGTTCCTTAGGGCTGGCAAGTTAGCTCAGAGCTTTAAAGGCCCTGCTTAGGCAAGCACGCAGCGATCATGGTTTGAGCCGCAACACCACGTGCCATGGCAGGCCTGCCACCAGGGTAGGCTGAGCTGTCCACAGTAAATAAATAAATAAATAAATAAATAAATAAATAAATATAGAGTTGGTTCCTTAAAAAAGATAGAAACTGGCAAATTCCAAATTAACCAAAAGGTAGAAAGAATGTAAGTAAATAAATTAGAAGGGAATCCTCTGATACCACAGAAGTTCAATCAACAGAGAATCTTTGGAAACACTGTTACCCTATCAACTGGAAGAACTGGAAGACATGGACAAGTTTCTGGACACACTGAATGTGAAGAACCCAATTTGAACCAGGAGAATATACAACGACTAACTAAGTAGATCACTGCAAAGTAATGATTGGATCAGTATTAAAAGTCCCTCGACAAACAAAAGCACAGTCAGATGCTTTTAATCTTGCATATTACTAAAAAAACTCCAGTGCTCCTCAAATTCTTACATAAGACAGAATTTAAGACAGGGAAAGAACCTTGACACATGTTTTCTACAAAGTCACTAAAACCTGTCAAGTAAACAACAGAAGTGAAAGGTATACACAAATATTTTGTATGAATATACATGCAAAAGGCCTCAACACCATGCATACCAATGAGACACAATGTCACATTAAAATGATGACACACTACAATCAAATTGTTTTCTTAAACATTGTTCAATGCAAACACTTCAACGTAAAACAGTGCGTAAATGGAATCACAGGTAAAATCACATAATAACTTTCATAGATACAGAAAAAGCTCTTCAGGAAGGTTGCTATCACTTCATGATGAAATTGCAAATGAATTAGATATAGTAGGATAATGCCTGAGAGAATAAAGGCAGTGGGTAACAAGCCTGGAGCCAGCCTCAGACTGAATGAGGAAAAGTTGAAAGTATATCTTTTAGTACAATGAATGAAAATAGAATGTTCACTCTCACCACTCCTAGTCAGCCTAGTACTGTGAATTTTCATTGGATTATTAAATTATAGAAAAAATAAAATTTGCACAAACAACAGAAGTAAAAGAAATCTTTTTTTTTTTTTTTCTGTTGGAAAGAGCATGATTCTGAAGGTAGAAAATCCTAAAGAACCAGCAAAATACTATTAGCACTGAAAACACTCGGTAAGTTTCAGGCTATAAAATCAGCACATTAAAATCAGTAGCTTTTGTGTGAGCCAACAATGAGTTCCCAGCAAGAGAAATCAAGAAAGGAATCCTATTCTTCATAGCCAGGGAAAAGAAACAAAAATAAAACTAGGCAAACCTAACTAAAGAAGAGAGAAGTCTCTATAATGCAAATTGCAAAGTATTGAATAAATAAATTGAAAAATACACTGAAACATCAAAAGACTTCATCTATTAGAAGAATTAACATTAAAACTGCCAGGCTACCTGAGGTTATCTACACATCCCACGTAATCCCCATAAAAATATTAGTGGCGACACACTTCACACAACCAGGAGTGTAAGTCCTAAAAACCATACAGAAGAATAAAGACCCTCTGTAGCCAAGGCAATGCTAAGCATGAAAACAATGTTAGAGGTTAGAATGCTTGACATTAAACCGTACTACAAAGCCATAGCAATAAAAACAGGATAATAGTCACATAAAAACAGATACACAAACCAGAGAAAGAGAAAAGTGAGCGCAAAAATCAATCCACACATCTTTGGCCAATTAATTCTTGTTAAAGGTTTCAAAAATATACACTAGAAGCTAAGGAAGCTGCACGTGCACATTTAGAAGATGAAAACTCAACTGTTCCCTTTCACTCTTACACAACACCATCCAAAATGGACCAAAGATCTTGCTGCAGAACCCTGTTCTCTGCAAATATTAGAAGACAACAGAGGGAAACACTTCAACATATTAGCATTGGCAGTGATTTACTGGGTATGACTTCAAAGGCACAGAAAACAAAAACAGAAATTAGCAAAGGAGATGACATCAAATTAAAGAGCTTATACACAATATAAGAAGTAGAAGAAAAAAAAAAGAAAGAAAGAAAGAAAGAAAGAAAGAAAGAAAGAAAGAAAGAAAGAAAGAAAAGAAAACCTACAGGGTCAGCCAGATAGCTCAGCGGACTAAAGTGTCTGCTTAGGCAGAGTGCAGCAGCTGGGGTTGAATCCCCTACATGGGGTGCCAGCCCCACCCCTGGGGCATGCTGAGATGGCAATTGAGACTGGGCATGGGGGTCATACCTATAATCTCAGCGCTTGGGAGGCTGAAAGTAGGAGAATCACTATGAGTCCAATAGACAGTGAGACCCTGTAGACATTGTACTAAAATTAAAAATAAGACAGAGAGAGAGAGAGAGAGAGAGAGAGAGAGAGAGAGAGAGAGAGAGAGACAGAGAGAGACAGAGAGAGAGACAGAGAGAGAGAGAGAGAGAACCTAGAGAGCAAGACAAAAATATTTGCTGGCTATTTATCAAATGGATGAATAATATCCAGAACATGTAAGGAGAAAAGAAGATCTTGGTGAAAAACAAGTGGTCCAGTTTAAAATGTTTTGTGAAGAAGTCTGTGTTAAACCTTGTTCAGAGCTGGAGTTTAGAGACAGATACAGAATAAATCTGTGGCTATATTCTCCTTTGAGGAGTGCCTCGTGTTCCGTGGGCCCCCCGATTTTACATGGGGTGGGGTCACAGCCTCATGAGCAGCGGCTGACTGTGATTATATAAATAAACACTTCCCAGGATGAGAAAAACAAATGACCAGCAAACATAAAAAACCTGCTGAGTACATTTAGCCATCGGAAATGTGCATCAAAACTGCCTCCTCCCAATTATAATGATTATCATAAAAAAAACCAGCATGGCCATTATTGGGAAAACCTCTGGAGGTACCTCAAATGACAACTGACCTGAAGACATGTGCGACTCAGTAGCCCCCTCCTGGGTGCAGAACCAAAGGAGGTCGCCACACAGGGACTGTGGGTGCCCTCTTTTTATGGTAGCCCTCTTCATAACAGCCAAGACCAGCAACACATGAATGGTTAGACAGACTACACAGTAGGAACGCAGGGGAGGGGAATGGAATGCGGCGTTCCCAGAGGTGCAGCTCAGCATGTTAAGAGAACCAAGCCGCACACACAAAGCCAAGTAGTACCTGTGCTCTTTCCTATTTCGAAGCCAAACAACGACAGCAAAAATGAAGTTGACCTCTACATGGGAGAGGAATGAGCAGGCTGAGGATGAGGCCTGGAGGGAGGAGGAAGGAGGGAAAGACAGGAGAGGGGGGAGAAGGTGGGTGGATGCGATGGCGGAAGGAGACGTGCTGGGGTAGACATAGCGCAGCCGATCCCACTTATGGGTGCAGCTCATATGTGTAAGCAATGGTGATAAATATGTCAATGTTGGGTTCTCCGTGCTGCCCTTTATTTTCAACACCAGATCACCGAGGACCTCATCTGGGCTGCGGGTTGGCCTCCCCATTAGTCACAGTGACACACGGCCTGTCCCCCATCCTCCCCTCAGAGGCCCCCAGAATGGCTTACTTTCTTTTAAAATGAAAACTAATGCGTTTAGGATCAATGATGACATATGTCTTTACAATAATACACTCACATGCTATAATTTTCAGTGCACGTTTAGGAAGGCGCAATGCGATGGTCAGTGGCTGGACACGCCTTTGCTCCTAGGCTAGAGTACTTACCAGGCACTTCTGCACCCAACAAGCGTGGCGCCAGCCCCCAGCAGTTATGCTTACTGGCGGGTAAGCCACAGCCCCACATGGGCAGAGGCTCAGGACAGTCAGCCGCTGCTCATGAGGCTGTCACCCCACCCCATGTAAAAGCGGAGGCCTGTGGAGCACGAGGCACTCCTCAAAGAAGAGAACAGCCACAGATTTATTCTGCATCTGCTTCTAAACTCCCGCTCTGAACAAGGTTTAATATAGACTTCTCCACAAAACAGAACCTTTTATACGGATGTCAAAGGGTGAACAGAAGACTATTCATTAAAGAATGTATAAGCATGTAAATTGCATTCTGCCACAGCCTCAACACTTGGCTCATGCACTTTTCTTAAGGCTAAGTAAAGGAAATGCCTGATGGCCCCAGCCCAGAATTCCACAGCCCTCTCCCTCCACAGTCAGGCCCCCGCGGACTGGAATACAAGCAAGGCTGCAGGGCGCATCCTGCAACAGTGCGCTTCTGAGCAAGCTGAGCTTTTAAACTTCAGACTATAAAGCGCACCAAGTCGCTTATCACATGCAAATGAAGACATCAAGAACGTCATCAACCTAAACTCAATATTTTATGTTTCCCAAGCCCTTTTCTCTTTTTAGAAAAAAAAAGGGGGGGGACTAAATGAAATGTACTGAAAGTCTTCTGTAGCACTAAAGTGAGTAGAACGCCTTCAAAATTCCTTTAAGAGGTATAAAAAAATGTTCCTCTCTGATGCATAGAAGGCGAGATGCACTAAAAATGCCTTTTACAAGGGAGATTTTGAGCCCAGCATCATCTACCGTAATGGTAATAGATTCCTGTTGCTCTCCTCACGCACTTCATCCTTTCATTTTTGAAGCATATTCTAGTAATTTTGCGTAGCGGCTAATTGCTAGGCCTATTGAGTACCCACAGCTTTTACTGGCTACGTGACAAGGCCTTTGTCTCTTAGATGCTTTCCCGCAGAATAGCAGCTTATCTGAGTTTTCAGTCCTCCTCATACGCACTTTTTTGTTGCTTAAAGGAGCTGTTTCCTTTAGATGGGAAAAGGGTAATGGAAAATAATCCTTCTTGCTTAAAACACATATTCTTGCGAAGTAGTTAGAGCCAGACAAGCGGAAGGTGCAATCCCTGGTCCCATCCCTTCCCACGGTGTAACTAAGGGACAACTAGGACTTAGTAGTATGACTTGTGCACCATGATGAGGACTGTGTGCAGTTGTTCAGTGTTGTAGATGTCACAGGTACCCACCCCTCAGATGACAGTGACCACCAGGTAAAGGGAAATCTGGCATTCGTTATGATATACCTTTGGAGCAGGTACATGTATAGAAATATATGTTTTCATATGCCGAACTTGTTTTAATTTTTCTCCCTGTGTATAAGCACACATTATTTTGCCATAAAATGCAAAATTAAGGGTTGGCGAGATCACTCAATGGACTAAGCGCTGCTGAGGCAAGCGCAGGGACCAGGGTTCAATGCCCTGTACCACGTGGCACAGGCCCCATCTGCAGGTGCACTGAGGCGGCCACCAAGGCCAGGTGTAATCCCAGTGCAGGGGAAGGCTGAGACAGCAGGTTCACTATGAGCCTGAGCTACATAGGGAGACCCTGTACCGAACACATTTCTAAAAAGTGCAGAGTACATCAGTAATTATACTAAATACTTCTAAACCTATCAAAATAGGCTTGAAGAGAATGAAACAATAATGTGTATAGCCAGAAGTATATGTTAACTAGTTTACCAAGAGGGGAAGATTTTAACACCTCCGTGCAGCTATGTGATAGGCTAACCACCAAAACAAAAATGGAAGCTTGGGGGCTGGGAAGACAATTTGGGGGGTCTAAGCACCTGCCTGGCAAGTACAAGGACACAAGGTTGATCCCTGGCGCCACATGCCATGCAGGCCACTAAAACCACTCCTGGTGGTGCACGCCTATAATCCCAGCACTGGGGAGGCTGAGATAGGAGGATCACTACAAGTCTAAGCTGCGTAGTATGATCCTGTACCAAATAAGTAATGATTATTGGGAGACTGGGGAGATAGCTCTGTGGCACAAGTGCCTGCCTGGCATGTATAAAGTTGTGAGTTCAAACCCTGGTCCTGCAAAAAAAAAAAAAGATTTTTTTAACAAATGGAAATAAACACAAAGATGGGAGAATAACAAATGGAAATAAACACAAAGATGGGAGAAACGTAGCCATCATAATTATGCTCGGCTTAAGTGAAAAGCACAGAATGTCACACACAGACATCAGGGAGATAATATTCTCTTCAAATGCACAAAGGACATTTACAAAAACCACATACCAGGTAACATAAAAATTTTCAAAAGCCAGTTAGCCTGGAGCTCCAAGCTCTTTTAGCACCTATTTTAAATTAGTTTCCAACAAAAAATAATATCAGTCATATGTTCATAAGGCAAAATACACAATTATCAAGAACTTGGGTCAAAACGCAAATCCCCACCATGGATTTCTAAGAAGGAAGGAAGAGGTGGCCATTGGCACCATGGACCGCAGCCTCGGTGGTACCTGCAGGAAACCGGTGAGCACTAACGCCTGGCCTGAGCGCGTGCTGAGGTCAACCGGGTGCCTTGCGGATGCTTATCTCCCATGTCCCACTTGCTTTGGGTTCCTGCTGAGAGCTGAACCAAAGATGAATTCACCCCAGAAGCATGGGAGAGGAACGAAGCGACTCCTCCCCTGAGGTCATCGCAGTCCCATAGCGCAGTGGCATAGGCCAGGCTGCCTTTGCAATCCTCACCATCCGCTTCTCCAGTCTCCTCTTCCTTACCTTCTCTGCCCACTGGTGGGCAGGGATACTGCCGACCCTTGGCTGCAGGAGCGCAGAGGCAGGCGCTCCATGGGAGCACAGGGTTCTCCCAGGCATGCGCACTGGAAGACAGCCCATGCGTGTCTGCACAGACTTCCCATGAAGCTCCACGTGTCCACTGATCCAGCGCCCCATGGAGACTTGCTGATGGCACACACAATCACACCACTTCTTAGAAATAGTTGCCAGGTTACTCATGAGCTTAGGAAGGACTAAACAGTGGCTCCTCAGGAGCATTTGCTGGTAATTCCGTGCCCAGGAGGGAATCAGAATTAAAGACCTCCTAAGTCTGTGGTACAGGTAGATCCTCTCTACTAAACAAAATGGTTCAGGGAAAAGAAGATTTGAAAAGTCTATTTTTCCTATAAGTTCAAAGGGAACACAAGCTACAGGGAAAAGGAAGAGTGAGGAAGAGAAGACAGGAGATGAGCAGACAGAGAAAGACCACAGATCAAAGACATGTGCCGTGTGCTGGGGAGATAGCTCTGTGCGCAGTTGCCTGCCTGGCCAGTACAAGGCCATGAGTTCGAACCTCAGTCCTGCGCACACACACACATGCACACGCACACACACATGCACACGTGCCAGCCAAATAACTGCAGTTGCCACTCCTGACCTGATGAGATGGGGGAAATTCAGCAGATATTAAGGAAGGGCCAGGACCAGGGCACTTGACTGTAATCCTAGCACTTGGAGCCTGAGACAGGAAGACGAGAATATCGAGCCCACCCTGGATCCTGGTTTCCATCCCCAGTTCCCAAAACAACGACAACATCAACAATTTAACTAAATTTGAAAATGTGTGCTTCCAAACAAGCACCCACTGAATCTCTGGTGATTCTAGTTTTCAAAGAAATTTGTGTTCCTCTGTGTTTCAAGGCTCTGATGGTCACCGGACTGAGGAAGCTGCTCAGGCTCCAAAAAATGGAATGGCCCCCAAAGTGGAGGCAGCTATGGTCAAGAGGGTGATAAACAAGATCGAATTCCCAGAGGAAGGACTCAGAAGCCACAGAGAAGAAGAGGTAAATTCCATAGCAGAAGTCCAAGTCTAAAGGAATCAACCCTCAGTGTCAGAGCAGGGACCCTCAAAGTGACTGCCTAGGGAGGGGCAGAGTAGCTGAGCACCAGAGAGCAGCGTGTGACATCCTTCCCCTGTGTGATGGGAAGGGTTAGCCGAGCTGCCCTTTGTTTGTGCAGTGGGTAGTCAATGGGCAGGGCGATATCTTTCGGCTTCATGGGTATCCAGATCAACAGAAGCCACACCCAGGCTCAATGAGGAAATGACTACTCAGCATCCTGCTCTCCTTGGAGAAATAAGTGTCACTCCGATCTCTGCTTCTGCTCTTGCTGTCTTTGTTGGCGGGGTTCTGGAGATGTTTGTCTTGAAGAAGCGGTATGTACATTTCCTGAAGGAGGGAATACACTAAGTGCGAGGTGACCGGTCAAGTGGACTGCAGTAGCAATTACTGAGTTACACATTCTAACTCACGCCTCGGCTAAGGCTTTGCCAGTACCACTGGCTATGGTAATTACTCCCTTCACTCTGTCCACGCCATTATTTAATTCTTTCCCATACTGACTCTGACTCAAGTCATATGACTTTCTTTGGTCAGTCTGATGACACCTTTGTCACATAAGCAATGAGCTAATAGTTCTTAGGCAGTGGGAGCTACAACATAGTTCTTTGCTACTGTTGAATTCCATGCAAAGAAACACAAGTTAGCCTATAAATGAGGGTGAACTCAAAGCCTGGCAAACATAGAGATTTGTCACCCTACCCAAGAATCTTGGCTGGTAACTTGCCATCTGACTACACATGTAAATGAGGTCATGCGTGCTCCAGCTATTAACGAGCCCACCAAATGGACACGCAAATGACAAGCAGGGCAGCAGAGATCAACTGGGCAGCCTCGCTCATCACCAAGAGCTGGCCTTCAGAACTGGGAGTTCCATGAAAGAGTAGTTCTTCCAAGTAGTTCAGTTTAGGAGTGATTCATTATGTAGCACAAATTGATACACACCTTCCTTCCAGACGTTGGGAAATCTGTCATGGCTCTATGCAGCTCCGTAGAAAACTGCACTTTCCACAGATGGACCACACTCTACCCAATCCCACGTGAAGCCAGCGTGCTTATCTTTGGATAAAGCCTTGTGCTTCTTTTGAATGAACCCAGATGAGTTTTTGTGATATTTATCTGATAGAATGTGGTAAAAATGGCCTTCAGATATAAGGCTGGGGGGCTGGAGAGATAGCTCAGGGACACAAGTGCCTGCATGGCAAGTGCAAAGTCCTCAGTTTGATCCCCAGTTCCAGAGAGAGAGAGAGAGAGAGAGAGAGAGAGAGAGAGAGAGAGAGAGAGAGAGAGAAGGCCAGTAAAACACTGCATTCCCACCATGTTCTTTTAGGGTGATCATTCTTGGAAGCCATCTACCACACTAGAAGCAACCAACTCACCATGTGGAGAGATCATGAGAAAGTTTCAGCTGACAGTCCCACTTGAATGTCACCACCAGAAAGGTCAGGAAGCAGGCCTTAAAGGCCACCAGTCCCCAGCCGTCCAGCCACCACAGCTTGTGCAGGAACACAGAGGTGCAGGCACATTGCCAAGTTTGCCCAAATGATGCTGTTTCTGGAACTCTTGCCTAACTTTCAGTACAACGAAAGACAACCACAACAGTGGCTTTAGCCAAGAAGAATCAACAAGAATGATGTGTAGCTTCTAAGCATAAGACACTGACTGGCAGCAGTGGGACCCTGAAGCATCCTTCCTTCAACTGAGATGGGGAACACACTCCTGGGGACCTTTCTTTATCTTGTCCCTCTGAGTGGGGGCCAGGAGGGAGTCCCGCAGCTGCCTCACTTTCCTGTGCCTTTGAGCAACTCAATAACATTTATCAGATAAGGCCACTCAGATTTTAGAGACATTTGTTTCCAGGGCACGATCTGATCTGAAAGAATATTTTCTTATCGAGGTAATAGGAAATACTAAAGATAAGGAGGATGTTAACGTTAATTTTATAAATTAAACCAAGAAGAATGCCAGTTCTTGAAAAAGCTATGAACAAAATGTAAGGTTTATGTTATGGATTATAGCTAAAGATGGAGTACCTATAATCTCAAAATGAAAATAGAATTATCAAATACATGCCATTAAACTTGAGAATTTGGAGGAAATGTACAAATTCAGAGAAAAAAAATATCTTAAATGAATTTGACTCAAGAAATAGAGCTATTAAATGGTCAGCTTACTACCAAGGACACTGTAACATAACTTTTAGACTTTCCTTGAAAGTAACTAAGGAGCCTTTGTGGTCTTTCTAAGCAAATTTTATATAAAATCTTTGCAATATGGTAAAAACTGATTTAGAAAAACTTTTTTAGTCTATCTTCAAAAACAGAAAACACACCCCCTGACTTATCCTTTTAAGACTAGCAAAAATTTAATTTGGAAAAGAAACAGTAATATCATAACGAAATATTTCAAATTCTTCTTACAAAAGACCCCATTTACAAAAATCTTCAAATGCTACTACATGACTGCCATCTTCAAAGGAGGTATCGTGAAAATGGAGTTTGTCTCAGTATTATAAAAGTTGTCTAATATTAGAAAATCTGTAAGTATTACTCATAACCTTGAGAGACTGATAATACCCCCAAAAACCTCCTGATCATCTTAGTTTGATAAAATTGAGTATAAAATCATTTGTAAAAGTTTCTGCAGGTTAGAATACAAAGGAATCTCAAAGGATATTTATAAAAGCCTACATTCAAAGTCATCCTACATGAATAAACTGAAAGTAATTTCCTCTTACATTTGGGAAAAAGGCAAGGGTACCCACAGCACCCATGCTGTAGATGGCTCTGCCCAAGAACCACAGACCAGCTGGATTATTCAACTATACAAAGATTAATCCCACTCTGTGCACCTGAAGTTGAATTCTAGAGAACATCACTGTCGCGTGTTTGAATTCATTTCAAGGGAATGATGGGAAATGAATAAAGTCACAAGATCCTACCAGTTACATCATTTCTTCACTCTTACTTGCATTCACCTGGTCTCTTTAGTAAATTTGGTTCTAGTAATGGATTAGTTTAAAACTGTATTTCCTTTAGAATGTGTATAGACCAACTGGTAGGTCGAAAATTCAATAGTTTGCCCTTCATTCTTTATATAAATAAAAATAACAGGAGGTATGAAAATACAGTTCTGTCTTGGGAGTTAGCATTTGGGGATAAAAGCCAGTACCTCGGCTCTTGTTTGTCTGTGGGCAATAGCTGAACATCACTCCCTGTAAACAGCTCTCACAGAAATGGACGGAATGCTTCAGCCCCAGACCTCACAGTCAGCATCCCTGGAGATCTCGCCTCTTCCCCACCAGGAGCCTTCCATGCGGAGTGAGCTGAGGGAGTTGATTTGCTCTCAGGATTGATTCTCTCAGATAGTAATGACCGTCTTCAGAAATCTTTGGAATTCCACTTTTCTACAAAGAAGCTATTGTACCTTATCCAGGCATGCTTCAATTGCGGTACGTTGTTCACTCGGTACATCTGATTACACTAATAAGTATTTAAAATGCTCATTCCAAACACTGATTTCCTCCCAAGTGACTTGATTGGACCCTTACACATTCCTAGTAGCCAGAAATCCTGTTCTCATCATTCTCTGCCTCCCTCCCTCCCTCCCTCCCTCTCCCTCCCTCCCTTCCTCCCTCCCTCCCTCCCTCCCTCCTTCTCCCAGTTCCCCTCCTGCCTGTTTTCCCCATTTGTCATTGTTTGGCAGCTCTGATTAGAGGCAGAGACTTGGCTGCCACCAATACAGATGATGGCTTTTTGGAGTTCAGGTCCTCTGTGCGCACCACTCTCTCACCTGAATCTGGTCTCTCATGTAAGCTCAGGTTAAAAACTAAATAAATAAAGAGCAAAACTAATTATTTATAACATTGCCCCAAAATGGCCAGACTAAAGAAGCTACTCTCCAAAACTCTTCACATTCCCTTTTTTAAGCATTGTACCCTTGTTAGGGTACAAAAGAGGGCACTGGCCTAACGCACCTTCATTTTATCAAGGGGACTGCCGGCACAAGGTCATGCACTATCCCTGTTCTCCGCCCCAAACGCACCTGCCCTTTGTACCTCTCATTCTCCAGCTGTGGTTCAATACCACAAGGCCACACAGTCAAGATCATCTCATTTTTCTTGGCAGTCTCACATAAAATTAGCCAAATCCAGAAAAATTGAAAAATACCTTAAAAAAAATTACAAGTGCCAATTTGGCAAGACGCTTCATGCTGGGGAATGTTAAACTTGCATCAAAATGTAACTTTCAATTAAGCCTCTCTGATTCTTGCTGTCCATGTCATTTTTAATAAATGTGAAGTTTTGTGCACAATACTTATCATGCAAATAAAAGTGTGTCCCTCCTTTTTTTAAAGCACAGTAAAAAATTCTGGTGTCCATTTCACAGTCTGTCTAAAACACATCTATTACAAGAGACCCTGACAAGGATGTCCCTCTATGGTATAAATTTAATAATAGCAGAGATTTACTTGGCTTGAGTGTGGACTCTGCCTGGTATTTTACTAAATGCTCATGGGATCTATTCATTCCCAATGAAGCTTGGGAGCTCTGGGTCTGTTACTCATTTTATTTTGTGGAAGGAACTGCAGGACAAGTTGGTTAGGATCAGGAATACACACTAATTGGCGAAACTGAAGCTCAGTTTCAGGTCTAGCAACTACGTTCATGATTTTTTTTTTTTTTTGCCAGGGGCTACAGGATGAAGGTGAGGCTGCTAAGGAAAATGTAGCTACACAATGCAACAGGCACCTACCGACCAAGCACCTGCTGTACAGCTAGCGCTGTGTTCAGTACGAGGGGTGCTAAGTCTCTTTCTGAATGCACTGGCAATTAGATGGAGCCACAGTGAACCCACAGAACTACTCTAAAGTTCAAGTGATGGCAATATAGAGGTTGAAGTACTTGGCATGGCTCATGGGTTTTGGGCATCAGAGGCAGAACTTAATACAGCTGATTGTTCAACGGAGGCCGGCCTGTCAAATTCAAGGACGTGAGTGTGAATCTGAATACAGAGCACAGGGTGGAGGAGAGGGGACCAGCCTGTGCCCCAAGAGAGAATAACACTAGTTAAAGGGATCACAGCCACAATGTCTGAGATAAGCGGCTTCAGGTATGATGCCACCCAGGGTGATGCGCATTACAGCGCCTTCCCACTGGTGCTCAGGAAATACTTAGCAGTGGGTCAAGTGCAGCAGCCGGTCCAAAAGCCAAGGCCAAATCATACATCAGACCAGCGTAACCGTGGATTATGCCCAGACATCAGCTGTGGTCTGTCCTGCATAATCACTGATAAATATCGTATATCAAGCCGACTAGCACAACCGTCCGGCATGTTTACTAGAGTAACATACTGACTCTGGCCATGTGGTTATATTTCCAATAGAACATACCATTTTGAAATATTAGTGAGAATCACATCTCACTAGGAATGACCTTACATCCCTTATTTCTTATGTGCAAGGACTTCTCAGAAAATGAGAAGCAAAGCCAACCGTAGATACTCAGATTGATGAGGAAGAGGTTAAGGATATTTAAGTGATGCCACCAATTCTGTATGGGGATAGAAAGAAATTGTCTCTACTCAAATTCCTTTCTCATAAAAAGGGAGAAAATAATGCATGACTCTGTTACACAAAAGGAAGACATAAGTGTTCCTATCAGTAGAGTTCTCCAGGGAAAGCACCCCTGGAAACTCATTTATTACCCCATGACCTGTTCCCACCCTAAGCTGCAAGACCTTGAAGAAATAAATTTACCTCTCACCTTCAGATGCGGTACCCTCCTGGCTTGAAGGCAATGTGACTATGGCATCTTTCATGATAGCAATGCTCGTAGCCTAACTCCAGAAGACCTGGTCAAAACTAATAGTGCTGGACTTATTTAGTGGCGGGCACTGCTGTAAGGGCTATTTGCATCACCACATTATGAGGCAGGTATCCTTCTATTTTACAAACCAGGACACTGACATGAAGGTTGGAGCATCTGCCCAAAATCACAGAATCTAAGGTGAGAAGGGGCAAAGCTCAAACTCTTAGACAAGTAGATGTTAACCTCTCCCCCCTTTTTAATTCAGGGAGGGAATACTGTCATGTATATACTTAATCACACATTTTAATATCCAAAGGAGGCTTCCCAATTCTTTCCTGCTAGTCCTCCAAATTGCAATCACATTCCTGAAGAAAATTATAGTTTTTCCTTGCCCTTTGTTTATACCACAGGTAAATTATAACTAAAATGTCTTAGTGAATTACTGGTTGCAAATTACAAACACCTGCAAAGAAGATTTTCCTGAATATATAGAAATGCATAAAAAAGATGTAATTTTGGCTACCTTTTCTCCTGTACCTAATAGCATGCTCTGTTCTACCACCAGGTAGTGAGGACTCGGGAAGGAATACATAGATCTTCCTGCTTCTTAGAAATGGGGGGGGGGGGGCACATCTATCTGCCTTCACAGCCCTCAAACCCCCTGAAAACAAAGAAAGGGATTTCTTCTATACATTGTTCAGTTTCTTTCTATAAATGATTGGCACCTTTTGTTTGTTTAGGACACAGTCTCAATACTTGCCCTCGGAAAAATGCTCAATATTAGAAAATTGATTTGTCATGGAAAATACTTATGATTATTGTTATGTTGCAAACCATACCACCACAGAAGATGGTGGGCAATATATATATATATATATATATATATATATATATATATATATAAAATCTATTTTAATAATGTATATAATCCTATTTGAAGGTACTAAAAACAAAAATAAAGCCTATTTTATTGAAGTATTAGATACCTAAATTTTACAGGTATCTAATTTTCTCATTCAAATTGAAACATTGACTGCTCATAATCACAAAATTTTAACCAGGACAAATCTAGTACTTTGGCAAACCTCCAAAAAAAAAAATAAAATAATAATAATCTATCAGCCTTTTCTGACATTGACAGGCAAATCCTAAGAAAAGCTGGTTCATTCCGGACATAACAAATGAGAGGATTTCTTTCATGCATTCAATAAGGAGAATCAGTTGTAAAGTGGACTAATCTAGTAGGTGGCACAGTCTGGTCTCATTAGTTTTGAGTTTCTAGGCCGGGGATGGACTTCTCACCCCACCTATGCTATCCTGTTGCTTAGCATTCAGTCGGCACACAGCAAACTCATCCTTGAACTTAACTCAGAAGGCTCATGAGTGCCCTTAGCGGACTAAACATCTGCTTAGGCAAGCAGAGAGACCCGGGTTCAATATCCAGCACCACATGCCGTGCCAGCCCCACCCCCAGGCACAGTGAGCTGGCCCCCAAGACCATGCATGGTGGTGCATGCCTGTAATCCCAGGGCTGGGGAGGCTGAAAACAGGAGGATCACTACAGATCCGAGCTGCATAGTGAGACCTCACTGCAAATATATTTTTTTAAAAAAGAAAAAGAAAAACCAGAACTCAGAGTTCTCATTAGACATTATTAAGCAGGATATGAAAATTAAAGCGATGCTTCCTTGCGTTCTATTCACCTCATGTGCTCCCAGACTTCTTAACAAGTATGTGATTAAAGTTATTTTGTAGATTTTTGTGTAGAAAATAATCAACTAATAGAAAACTGAAAAATGTTCAATTCTGGATTTGTTTTTACAGAATAATAAAAAATGCCTTGTGATCACTTTATCTTGATGATTAATATAGAATCATGGATTGATGAGACATCAAAATTAAATCATTTTTTGAACCATTTCAAATAGGGAAGTATGAGATCAAAACAAAAGCTGTTTTTCCCCCTTTTAATATTTATTTCAAACCACCTCACACCATGGCAGTTACACAGAGTAAAAATAAGGTCTGTGTCCTTGGATTCTGCTGGGGTCATTTTGTAATCCAAATGTTCTCGATGTCCAGGGACATGTGTAAAGCAACTGCTGCGATTTTTCTACTACAAGAACTGATGAAAGTCTAATGGAAATCAAACCGGGCAGATTCAAGGGAAAAGAGGAATCTGTCCAAGATTTCAGACAGTAAAAATAGATCCGCTGCGCTTCTGAACGATCTCAGAAAAGTGCTCCTCGGTGGAAAGCTGGTAGGCTCTGGACCACTGGAGCACTTCCATCCGAGGGGGGGAGACGTCACAGAAGCCAGGATGGGCTGGGCCTCGGCTGGGACCTCTTCCTCACCCAGGTAGACACTGTTCTAAACATTGTCCCTCTTCAGTCTTCCTACGCCAGCCATCTTTGTGGATCCAGATAGACAGCACCGTTTTGGATGGGGATGTTGGGCAGTACCAACAACAAAGCAGAGATGAGCTGCGGGGCACTCCGCACCATCCAAGTTCCTGCTTTGATGTGGTTTTGCAAATCAGTGCCTGCTCCTCCCAGGCCCTCGCCACTTCCCACACTTGTGCTTGCAGTCCTCATCTAAAGGTGGCCTGCCCACCAGGCCCAGTCACCCACACCAGAGCATGTCTGCAAAGCCCGTTGATAGGAAGGGTCGACACAGCACGTGCAAAACCAAGAATGGGATCCACGTTACTACGGTCCAGGGACCTCACGCTGGTGACAGCTGTGCTTAGAGTGATTCAGCTGAGTGCAAGAAAAATGTGCAAACGACTGATCCATCTAGGCGTGGCAGAGCCAACCAGATGAAGCTCTGCAGCCTCCCACCCCAGCCTGAGCGCCAGGTGGAATGGAGCACAGGAGAATTGTGTAGAAAGGCACAAACTCGAGGAGCAACGACAACTTAGAGAAGGGTACTTCTAGCCGACGTGGCTAAGTCTCTCCCTGAGTCATTCAAGAACATCTGCATCAACGCAGTTTAAATAATTAGAGTGCTCTATCATAGAAAAGAAAGTAGTGCACACCGCGAACACGAACTTCACACTCGTCTAACTATATTAGTGGTGCTATAAATAGACCGTCACCTGCTCCTCCTTCCCATTTAGAAGAGAACAAGCCAGAACGGTTTGAATTACAGGTTCAGGAGAAGCACAAGCAGAAACGTCCTGGCAGAACAGACTTCCAAAGGAAAACTCTGACGTGTTTTCTTTTCTGCAAGTAGGGGAAGAACAAGAAGACACACTGCCAATGAAACTGGGAGGATCTCTCTCCCTCCCTCTCTCTCTCTCTCCCTCTCTCTCTCTCTCTCTCTCTCTCTCTCTCTCTCTCTCTCTCCCTCTCTCTCCCTCTCTCTCTCTGTCTCTCTCTCTCTCCAAGTCCCTTCCAGTACTAAAAGTAATAAAGGGAGAGGAAGATGCCATGCCAGGAATCTTCCAGGCTGGCTGCAGGGAGGGACAAGGACATCTTCCTGGAAACTGCAAGGGTCAGAAGGTCCACTGTGCTCTGCTGGCTACAGGGCTTGGACCAGTTGATGATAGCACACTCCTACACTGATTTTCTCTTCCTACCCTCTGGAATTCAATCAGAAGGCAGCACCCACTGAATAGTGTAGGGGGAAAGCAAAACATTACTTTTTTTTTTTTTTTTTTTTTTTTTTTTAAGATGGTACAATTTTCCCATGCATAATATGGAGCACCATCTGGTTCAGGATATCCAAAACAAATTGTCAAATACCAAAGATTGCTATTTTGGATATCCAAAACCAGATGGTGCTCCATATTAT
>PVJA010032312.1:13780-24343 GCA_004027025.1 Myocastor coypus | reverse complement strand
CTTTTAATAAGAAATATCGATATGATAGTTTCACAACACATTAGTAGTACATTCCCAATGATTGACACACTGCATATTGTCTTCACAATAGTAATACAGAGTACAAGTGTAGACATGATACATTGTATGTTATGAATATTTAAGCTTTGTCAAAGTGGTTTTTGATGAGTTCATATTTATTTCTTTTTCTTTTTTTTTTTTTTTTTTTTTTTTCCCAGTACTGGGGTACAAACTCACAACCTTGCACTTGCCAGGCAGGCACTTGTGCCACGGAGCTATCACTCCAGCTCCTGATGTATATGTGCTGCCGAAGCAAGCACACCCCCAGCCCCTGATGAGTTCCTATTTGCTTACATAAAAGCCAACACATGACTTCCCGGCCAGAGTAGTTGATACTAGTAAGATCACAGGACTTACGCTCTTCCTTAGGTTGTTCCTGGTCATTTCAGGATCATTATTACAGTGGATCCAACTTCAGGAAGCAAGTGTTAAGTGTGAATGAGATTATGTAATTGGGGGATTGACAATAAATGTCTAAGCTGGATGTGGTGGTGTACACCTGTAGTCCCAGCACTTGGGAGGCTGAGTCAAGACAATCAGTGCACATTCAAGACTAGCCTGGGCTGCAAAAGTGAGCTCAAGGCCAGCCTGAACTGCATAGTGAGACCCTGTCTCAAAAAAGACAAAAAAAAAAGTCTAATATGATTCTTTCTAAACTTTTAGAATGTGAGTTAATGTGTCCCTGACTTGTTGAAAGCATTCCTACAAGCCTACATGCAGAGATAGGCAAGCCAGCTGCAGCCACTGGCCTTTTTCTGTCTTCCAATAAAAATGCTCTGGAAAACACGCACACAGGAAGAGAGCTGCTCGCAGTAGCATTAAACCAAGGGGCTAAGTCAGGCTTTTGCTAACACAAGGAAGAACTGTACCAACTTCATAGTGCCCGCAGAAGTGGATTTTTAAAACAAGAGACAGAAACAGTTGTTTCCTTTAAAGGAAATGTTGCTAAGAAGTAAATTGGAAGGAGGTCTAGCTACCTCCACCCTAAGCCCTAGTGATGGAGTAGCTACAATAACGAAAGAAAGCTTTCTCCACCCTCACTGCAGGGAAAAAATGGATTTAGAGGCACTGCTTGCTCTTTATTTGTTCAGGAATCATAGTTTTGCCACTGGAAGAAAACCCCAGTAAGTTCCAACCAGGAGAAATAATGATTGACTACAAAGGAAGTCAAGGTGCAGTAAGAGATAATTGGAAAATTAAAGTGACAGTAGTGCATACCACATTGTATATTCTCAAATCTTAAAGCTTGCGGGGTGTTTTGTTTTGTTTTTTTATGGCTGGCTCAGCCTGCTGTGGGGGTGGGGCTGGCACAACATTTGGTACCCAGGATCAAACTGTGGTCCCTGTGATTGCCTAAGCTTTCCTTAGCAGGCACTTTAGACCGCTGAGCTGTCTCGCTGGCCCAAATCTAATAGTTTTAAAAGACTTTTATTTTGAGTGCTGGTAAGATAGCTCAGTGGACTAGAGTGCCTGCTTAGGTAAGCACAGGGACTGCAGTTCAATCCCTGATACCACATCCCATGCCAGCCCCACCCCCAGGACAGGCTAAGCCTTCCAGAGTCAGGCCATAGTGGTGCTTGCCTGTAATCCCAGCGCTGGGGAGACTGAGTACAGGAGGATCACCATGGGTCTGAGCTGCGTAGTGAGACCTTGTAACAACCAAACATATATATATGCTTGCCTGCTTGGCAAGTACAAGGTTGTGAGTTTGAACCCCAGTCCCCCCCAAAAAAAAAGAAAAAGAAAAATATCAGTGTTAGAAGGCTGTACAGAAAGTAGGCTAAACAAAGTAATACACCCCACCCCCAAGAAAAGCCACCATAAAATCAGGGAAACTAATATATCTAATAATTGTTCCAGTGAATAGGCTTAATGCAATAAACACATGAAATATGTAAGGTTGGGGAAAAGTATAAACAGGATTGACTTTTTTTTTTTTTTTTTTTTTTTGAGATAATGTCACTATGCAGTTCAGGCTGGCCTTGAGCTCACTTTTGTAGCCCAGGCTGGTATCAAACTCGTACCAATCCTCCTGCCTCAGCCTCCCAAGTGCTGGGATTACAGGCGTGAGCCACCACGCCTGGCTAGGATTGACAAATTGAGAAACAAAAAAACAGCTTAATCATGCAGTGTTGAATGTGATGAGGAAAACAGCCACCTGTTATAAGTTTTGTTACTAAAAATTGGGATTTTTGGAATAGCATCCTGGGTCCTTGACCTTTTCTCGGTTTCACCTGAAGGTCGCACTGTGCACACAGCGAAGCCTCCTTGCACTCAGCCAGGGGCCACCTTGGGTTGCTCAGACGCACACATCTTCTTTCCATTGTGTAAGTTTAGAAGCACAGTGCATTTGCCAGCTGGAGCAGTAATAATCAGATCATCACCCACATTGCCCTTACGCTTGCTGGGAAAGGGCCACTTACAGGTATAAAGCTTGGCTGCTCCTAGAGATTGCAGCTCAGTCAGAAATAAGGTCTTTCCTCAAAGCCTCATTAAACTTACAGGATACACGGGAAGGAATCAAAAATGCAATAAAAACATTAGAAGATGAAATTCTTGTAAACTATTAAGAAATGCTGAATATATGTAAATATATTTTTGCTTAAAATTTGTCTCTCAACTACCAGGACAATTTTTTTTATTTGTCAGTTAAGTACTTTTTCTAGGGGCCCGGTGGGATGTCTCAGTGGTCTAAAGTGCCTGCTTGGGAGAGCTTGGGTGGCTGTAGGGACCGAGGTTTGATCCCCAGCACCACACACTGCGCCAGCCCTGCCCTCGGGACAGGCTGAGCCAGCCATAAAGATGGGTGAATGAACAAACGGAGGTTCTGAAACAAAATAAATAAATAAATAAATAAATAAATAGCAGGATTTAAGGGGGAAATACTACGATAAATGTGAACACTAAAAATATCCATTAAAAAATGAAAATATCCATATATAAAATAAATAAATAAATACTTTTTCTAAAAAGATCCAAATTTTTCAAGTAAAATGAAACCATTTCTGAAGGGTCTTAAAAACTGACAGAAATAGACTTTGAGTTATTGTACCTCCCCAAGCCCTGACTTCCCAAGCTTTCCAGCAGATCTCTTCAAATGAGGATCTAGCACTGAGTTTTGCTGTTAAGTCCTTGTTAACAAAATTGTCAAAATAAGTTATGCATGAGGTGGTAGTCTTCCCCATTTGGCTGCCGAGTCTGGAGGGGCCACGTCAGGAGTCCTGAGGCCCACCTCCACGTGCACCTCCTCCTTGGGAAGCCGGGGACCTGGCTGTGGAGACAACAGACAGGGACCTCCTTGAGGAAGCCTGTCAGCTTACCCTGCCTAGATGGCTCACTCAGAGCTTTCATCCACTAATTGCTAGCCTGGAATAGCACAGCGCTGAGCTCGTCTTCTGTCCAATGAAAGGCTTTTGTGACACTGCCAGAGAAGCCACTACCTCCCGCAGCTGATATCCTGAGAGGATGTGCTCAGAGCAGCCTCTGGAGGCTGCCACAGTGCTCCCAGGTTCCAGGGAGTGGAGGAGCCCCTGGACTCTGTGCAGCTGTCTGGCCTGGGCTTGCGCTGTGCTTGCCGCAGATTGCCCAGGCCAGGGCAGAGGTGTTGGTAGGAGAGCCCAGCCCAGATCCTGCAGGAGGGACTCTGCAGGTCCCAAATGCTGATCGCAGATCCAGAAGAGATAGAAAGCCAGGAGAGGTGGAAGCCTGCAGCAGGAAGTCCAAGGCCAGGCTGGGCAACTCAGCAAGACTGCCTGCCTCCACAATCCACAATAGTAAATTATACTACACTGTGCTTTTTTTTTTTTTTTTTTTTTTAAGAATTTTTTTTTTTTTCTTGTTTCAGAACTTTTGTTTGTTTGTTTGTTTCCTTATTTTTATGGCCAGCTCAGCCTGCCCTGAGGGCAGGGCTGGCACAGCATGTGATGCCAGGGATCACAAACCGCAGTCCCTGCCACCACCTAAGCTTTCCTAAGCAGGCGCTTTAGACCACTGACCCATCCTGCCAGGCCCCTACACTGTGCTTTTAAAAAATAAAAATAAAAAGCAAAAATGCATATATGTGAATGAGTAGGTGCTAAATAATTAACTGTGCGTTACAAACATCTTCATAAACTGATTAACAACTTGGAATCTGTTAAGGAAAAACTCTCTTGAGAAGGATTTTTTTATTTTTTTATTTTATTTTTTTGGTGGCTTGGCCTGCCTTAAGGGTGGGCCTGGGGATCTAACCTCCATCCCCTTTGCCTGCCTAGGATTGCCAGCAGAAGCACTTAAACCACTGAGCTAACCCAAAAAGCCCCTGGAAAAACTCTCCTTAACAGAACAACTATATATTGGAGGAATACATGTATTGAATTGGGTTCAATAACAGGTCTCCCTGGTTCCAGGCTGGACCGCATCTGCGGGGTGCAGTTCCCTGTAGAGTCCTTCTCCCCTGTCCTGGCCTCTCCCTCTGAGCTCTGGCCACCTACTGACAGAGGCCTGCGCCCTCAGGTGGCCCTTCCTGACCCCAGGTGCCCCCGCCCAAGTTCCACCTCCCTCAGACACCCCTGAACCTCAGTTCTCTCTGAGTCAGTATGTCGTTGTTAGAAGAGAACTGTCCCCTAGAAAAATGTGTTATCCAAGTAAATCAAGAGGACTTTAAACGAAAACAAGGGGATGTGGGGAGGAGTGCAGTGTGACTGCTCAGCAACGTACATGGAAAAAGTTATTTTGGGACTGAGAAGTCATTCCTTCCTAAATTCTGCTTCTGGGAACAGTACCCTTAGGCAGTTCCTGCTTCTTGCATCTTCTTTTCAAACCTTTTAAAATTAATTATCATTTAGTTTTTAAAGGTTTCTTCTGCTCTTTTCGATCTCTCCAGTTTCTGGAATTCTGCTTAGGTCAGGGGCAAGCCTTGGGCCTTCTCCAGAGTCTGTGAGGAGCAGGACATCACCCATCTCTCTTACAGTCTGTCCTGCTTCCTTCACCATAGCACCTGGACACCTGTGCAATGGGGGGCCTTCTTTTTGAAAGCCTCAGGGAGTGACCCCAGTTCTGTGGGTTCAGCCAGTGGAAGTGTCACTCCCCCAAGGAGTCCTCTGGAGCTGCAGAAAGCCAAGACAGGTGGCTGGCAGGGGGAGCAGCGGCCACAGCTGGGAAGCCCCTCGGTCCCCTGGAGCAGGCTCATACTGGGCATGCTGCTGCTTTTCAAAAACCGCCTTATCTATGGTCTCTGTTCACTTTGGACGTGGCTGCAACTAGCTTATTTTTATGCCTCTAATGTAGCACAAGATTGAGAAAAATCCCCTAACTGAGCCATCTGGACTGGATAAAAAAGGGAGTTTTTCTATTGGATTTCTCACACTTTGTTCCTCTTTGTTTTAAGTGGGGAGGGGCCGTCATGAAATAACCAAATTATTGCATAATGTTAATGAAACAGAACTCCTTCCTGCTCTTCACTGTTTCTGAAGAATGCTACATCAGGATCTTCCATCATCCCTGAAGTGTCGTGCAGAAAGCATGTTCCGGGTGGACTGCCTTGACTGGAGAACTGAAGGTGGTCAGAAAATAACGCTCTCTTTGGGTGGTCTGAAATTCAGCAATGTTTATTTCCTTTTAGATTCAGCAAAGACTTCTTTTCCCCCAGTGCAGTATGTTTTAGCATTTTATGCTCTGTATTTAGTTAGTGCAATTATAATTGAAGTCATTAGGCAAGCATAACTTTTTTTTCTTAAAGACCAGCATTAATAGCTTTATGATTCAAAGGATCTGTAATTAATGCAATTTGGAAAGTTTTTAAACATCTTGAACCTTGAAAACAACTTTGACAAAACTGTTTTGTATGTTAAAAGGTGTTGTTTTTCAGTTCATATTAACTATATGAATTAAAATAAAGTAGTTACAATTGCTTAAAGTTTCAGAAATAGCTGAGTAGAAGCCTTCTTGTGTGCTTGCTCTGCCAGGCCCAGGGGAATTCTGGTCCCTTCTGGTTTTCGCAATCAGATGGCAGAGGCAGACTGTGTGCACCAGCCCCGTGCCCATGCTGGGAGGAAGAGGACCTTGCCAGGCTTGGGGAGGGGAGCATTGGCTGGGAAGCCGTGCCTCATGCAGTGGAGGAATTGCCTTCATATGAGGCAGAGGACAACATGTGACATATAATAAAAATATCAGCATGTATATGTTGGGCCAAACATTTTGTGGGTAGCCACCTCTTGGTGTGTGCGCACAGTGCCATATCACCTTAAGTTTTCTTTTTATTAAGCAACTATCAATTAATACAGTTGTATCAGTTAACAAATCATTATCCTCATTGCTATAATGTAATACTAATCACAGAAAAATAAGTTGCTGACCTGGGCATGGCAGTATGTGCTGCTGTCCCAGCACTGAAGAGTCTGAGGGTAGTAGGATCATAAGTTCAAGGCCAGCCTGAGCTGCATAGTGAAACCTGGTCGTTAATTAATATCGTAAATAGAACAGCTCAGACAGGAAAAGCTCAAGTTCAGTTTCTGCCTAGATAGTTTAGCCAGACCCCGTCTCAAAATAAGGATAGAGTACTCCTGGATCCAGTCCTCAGAAGCACTAACTAAATGAGCATTACATAAAGGTACAGCTTTAAACATCCCTTTGACTAGTATGCTGTTACTATCTCTATCTGTGACTCTTAGAAACCTTGAGAACATGCTTACCACCTGTGTCCCTGGGCCTTTGGATTTCTCTCACTTTCTGGGATGGGAATCAGGAGGGTCATTTCGTTCTTCGCATTATTTTTTACCTTGGGGTCTCCGAATTTTATCTGAGAACATAAAGCACGAAAAGTTGTTTTGCTGAAAAATATGAAAAGAAGGGGAAAGGAGGCCAGCTTCTCCTTGGGCAGCAGAGTATGTGAGTGCGTTCCTATTAAATGGAGCATGGTCCTTTAATAGTAAATTAGCCTGTGGGTAGGGTATGTGCATGTTTTTACAGTACTTGCTCAGCCTCTAAATAGCCTCTCATTCCTCAGGAAGAGGGGAGCTAAGAACTCTGTCACAGGACTGTCTGCAGTTCTGAAATGCTAAGGCTTTGTAAAACCTTATGGATTTTGGGTAATAGTGAGGCAGGCGCTGGCTTGTTAAGCAGGATAATCTAATCCATGTGCTATGTAAACCAGAGGTAATTTTATTTTATTTTTAATATACTTTTATTTATTTTTTTCTCTTGTTTCAGAACTTTTTTTTTTTTGGGGGGGGGAACAGGGTTCAAACTCACGACCTTGCACTTGCCCAGCAGGCACTTGTGCCTCGGAGCTATCTCCCCAGCCCCTTGTTTCAGAACTTTTGTTTGTTTATTTATTTATTTTTATGGCCAGCTCAGCCTGCCCTGAGGGCAGGGCTGGCACAGCATGTGATGCCAGGGATCGAACAGCGGTCCCTGAAGCTGCTTGCAGGCGCTTTAGACCACTGAGCCATCCTGCCAGGCCCCAGAAGGTAATTTTAGATACTATGGTTTTATATCACAGATGACGCCATAATCTTCAAAAGAACTTACCTAATTAGAAGACTGTGTTGTCTTGGCAAATGAATTCCTTGTGATATTTGAATAATTTTAAGGTTCCACTTGAGGACTCTTACCTATAAATGTTATATTTTAAAGTAATGGACTTAATCACATTTCTCTAGCCGTGAAGAATGTGCAATGGGTAAAAGGTTCCCAACCTTTAGAATGAGCACATGTGTAAGAAGCTTATTACTGAACAGTTAGGAAAAATGGACATTACAGTCTTGCTTGTGAAGATGACCCAAGCCATGGCCAGGATATAGCTCAGTGACGGAAGCACCTACCTGGGAAGCACAGGATCCTGAGTTCAATCCCTGGCATCACCCCAGAAAAGATGCCCAATCCAGGAATTCCTTTGGTAAATGTTCTGAGCATCTGCTTTGTGCCAGCTCCACCGCTGGGCATTAGGAACAGGTTTAAGAAAGCAAAGCAGGCCCAGAAGAGCGCAGGGCCTTCGTGCTGAGGTTTGTCTCCTGTCTCTTCTTGTCATGTTCTTTACCACTGAGAGACTAAAAAAGTTTCTAGGGGCCAGGGAGATAGCTCCATGGCACAAGTGCCTGCCTGGTAAGTGCAAGGTCGTGAGTTTGAACCCTGGTCCCACCAAAAAAAAAAAAAAAAAAAGTTTCTAGTAACAGTCAGGTTTCTGTTATTGTTTGTTTGTGTTACTGGGGGCTCAACTCTGAGCCCTTAGAAAGTTAGGCAAGTACCCTACCACGGAGCTCCAGCCCCAGCTCCAACAATGGGCTTAGGTAATCTAAGCCTTAGACTTCCCAGAAAAAATGCAAAACATTTGCAAATTAAATGGATCTTTCAGTTTTCCTGTCCTTCCAGGAAATAGTGTTTAATTTCTCATAGAGGTAAATGCCCTTCATTTAGTCTTTTTTCCTCCTGAAAGGGGTTGGGGGAGGGGTAAGGAGAAAATCATTTCGAAAAGTAAGTCTATGAATTTGAGTTGTTTTCCTACAAAATCTGAAATGCCCGCCCACCCTCCAGCTAACCATCAAGCCTGTGAAAAACCCTTTGGCCTTGTCTAAATTACACTGTTACTGGTAAACAACTCCCTTATTATCTTTCTTTGTCTTATTAGGGGTAAAATCTCTCCGGGAGTTACACTTCGGCACTAACTTTGGACGTCTCTGCTTCAGACTTCTGCGGTCGCCAGGAAGCGCTTTGCAACCCAGCGTGGCGCCTTGGTTACTGCTGCCTGGTTCTCTCCTGTCTCTTGAGACCAGGTCTCACCCACTCGCTGAGCTCCTGCTTCAGCCCACGACACTTTCCAGCTTCTTTCGCATGCAGCTGCTGGTCCCTGCCTCTGTTGGGCTCATCCTGGGCAGCACCCCCGCCTCCCTCTCCTCCCAGGTCCACCCCGTGCCACTCGCCCGACAGGTGCCGCCTGGCCACCGCCACCGCAGCCTGGAGCGCTGGGTTGCCTGGGAGCCCTTCGTCCCTCCTCCGACTGAGCCGCTGTCCTTTCTTTCCCACCATCCTGGAGACATGCAGCCCGCTCCTCTCCATCTCTGTCCACCTCTCCGTCTCCGACCCCGCCTTGCTTATCTCATGCAGCCTTCTGGTGTTCTCACCGTTCTCCTCTGTCTCTCCAGTAAAACACGAAACCCTTGACAACAGAACTGCCCTTGCCGTTCCTCCTCCCTGGACATGACCGAGGTCGCATTCCGTCGTAAGGTGACACAGCGGCCACCAGGGTCCGCCTGGAGCCTGCACTGCACTAGCACGCAGCGGGCGGTTGGACAGCAGGAAGGCGGGGTGCTGCTGCCCAGTGCCCTTGGGCCCAGCTCCTGCCCTGGAGCTTCTTTCCTGCAGCGCAAGCTGCCACCCGCGTGGGGCGCGTTGGCCCCCGAGAGCGAGGTCCAAGCGGGATGGGGGGCCTTGAGCTTGCTGAACTTCTTCACACAGCCCGCGGGGTGTGCCTTGTGGACTAGAGGGACCGGGGGCTTGGAGAAAAAGTTGCTGTTTCTTATTCATTCTTTTTTTTTTTTTTTTTTTTTTTGTTTAAATTTAACAATGGTTATATTACATATTTTCATCATCAGATCAGTTTAGATTAATACATATAGGTATATAAGATTGATCAAACAATTAAACATTAACCTTTCTAAATCCACATTACTTTTTCTTATTCATTCTTTTCATGAAGGTATCTGAACAAGTTTCTTGGTTTTGCTGATTGTTTCTGAAGTGGATGAAATACTGTTTATTCCCATTTTCCCCAAAACATAAATTTGTACCAAAAAAAAAAAAGTATTAATGACTATTTTCCCAGTGATTTCAAAAGGTGGATTGTGGGGCGAGCAAGATAGCTCAGTGGTCACTTAGGCAACCGCAGTCTATGGCAACAAGAGAGAGAGAGAGATTTAAAAAAATAATCAGTCCCAACTTAAATGTAGTACAGTGCAATAGCTGTTTAAAAAAAAAAAAATAGGTGGATTGTGGTTTTTAATATCTCCTATTAAAAGTAACAGGCTTGGGGCCCAGCAGGATGGCTCAGTGGTCTAAAGCACCTGCTTAGGAAAGCTTAGGTGGCTGCAGGGACTGCAGTTCAATCCCCGGCCCCACATGCTGCACCAACCCTACCCTCAGGGCAGGCTGAGCCGGCCATAAAAATAAATAAATAAACAAAAGTTCTGAAACAAGAAAAAAAAAAAAAGTAACAGGCTTGCCGGGCGTGGTGGCACATGCCCGTAATCCCAGCACTTGGGAGGCTGAGGCAGGAGGATCAGTGTGAGTTCGAGACCGGCCTGGGCTACAAAAAAGTGAGCTCAAGGCCAGCCTGAACTGCATAGTGAGACCCTGTCTCAAAAAGACAAAAAAAGGAACCGGTTTGCACTGGCATAACATTTGCAGTAGATGCTCAGCCCTCCTAATTCTCTGTGCTTAGAATCAGCCAACTATAGACCAAAAGTATTGGTGGTGGGGGATTGCAGGCATATTGTTTGAAGTCTGTGGGAGGACATGTGTAGGTCCTTT
>PVJA010032312.1:0-13680 GCA_004027025.1 Myocastor coypus | reverse complement strand
CAACTGTAAAGTCCACATCTTTCTCTCTCTTTTTCTGGTGGTCAGCTCAGCCTGCCCTGAGGGCAGGACTGGTGTGGCGTGTGGTGCCAGGAACCGAACCACAGGCCCTGCACTTGCTCAAGCTTGCCTCTGCTGGCACTGTAGACCTCTGAGCTATCTCACTGGCCCCAAATCCATATTTCTTATAGGTAGGAAAAATGAAAACTTTGTAAGTTCAAGCGAGTTGATTACCAAATAATTTATTAAGTTTTACTTATATAAAATTCTAGTCAGTACCCCAAGACAGTAATTGATTACCTTATTGATTAGCTAGGTTCTTTAGTTTTGTTGTTTTAACTAAAACTGCAGTCTCCCTTTTCTTTTTTCTTTTAAATTTTTACAATATTAATTACTCTCACGAGGTTTTTCTAAGTAATCCCATTAATAAGACTTCAAAGGTAACCTTTGTACTGTGGACAGTCAGCCGTTCTGGGTGCCAGCAGCAGCTGCTGTCTGTATGGTCCCCTTTGTCATCAGTGGTGGTGATGTTTTCAGGAGCGTTATTCATACCTGTTGCCTCTTTGGAAATCGGGAGCGTGATGGTGGCGGTGAAGTAATGAAAATGTGACATAAGAGAAGTGCCACCCTTCACTTAAATACTGTTAGGTTTCTAACACTTCGCTGACCTATCCTCTGCATAAAAAGAACCCAGTTTGGCCCAGCAAAATAGCTCAGCGGTCTAAAGCCCCTGCTTGGGCAAGCTTCAGCAAGGACAGGGACGGCTACTCTATTCGCTGTTCGCTATTCGCTATTCGCTATTCGCTATTCGCTATTCGCTATTCGGATCTCCAGCAGCACGTGCTTTGCCAAGCCTGCCCCCAGGGCGGCCTGAGCTAGCCACAAGGGAGAAACATTATTCAGCTCCAGGATCCCTTCTAGCTCCTCAAAAACACAGTTCCTCTTTGTAGTCATTTTCCTTCATCTGTTTGGTTTGAAAATGCTAAGCAGGCAATAACCTTTTGTTTTATTTATTTTTTTCTTGTTTCAGAACCTTTGTTTGTTTATTCACTCATTTTTATGGCTGGCTCAGCCCGCCCCGAGGACTGGGCCGGCGCAGCATGTGGTGCCGGGGATCGAACCGCGGTCCCTGCAGCCACCTAAGCTTTCCCAAGCAGGGCCTTTAGACCACTGAGCCATCCCGCCAGGCCCCATAGGCAATAACCTTTTGGATATGGTTGAGAGGCAAAAGTATGTAGTGTTCGGATTTGGAAGGGTTAAATGAATGCACTCATATAGAGGAACATCATTTCCCTTTTTAAAAGGGTAAATATGGAGTAGCGAGGAAACGAAACACAACACCCACGAGAACTCAGATCAGGTTTCATCCCTGAGAGAAAGTTCCCCACCCTTGGACAAAAGCTTGGCATTGGTGGCGTGGCAGAGATAGTCATAAGTGAAGAACTGAAGGGAACATTTGGTTTTGCTTTTAATTTGCAGTGAGTGGAAATCTTATAAATCAGCTTTTTCAGATTTCTTAATTATTTTTTGGGAAGGGTCTACAGGGTGTTCAGGGTCTCACTACTAGATCAGACTCATAGTGATCCGCCTATTTACAGCCACGCCCCGTCTCAATTGCCATCTCAGTGCACCTTGTGGGTAAGGCTGGGATTCAATCCCCAAACCCTATGCCTGCTTGCAGGCGCTGTAATCCACTGAGCTATTTGGCCAGCCCTTCACATTTCAAATATAATGTACTCTATTATTTTCTTTTGGCAAGTTTTGAAACTTCCATGATTCTCCATAAATTTAATTTGCATTGCTCATATTTTATAATACAGTTGTTTCAAAGGTTATTTGAAGATCTTTTTTTTTTTTTTTTGTCTTTTTGAGACAGGGTCTCGCTATGCAGTTGAGGCTGGCCTTGAGCTCACTTTTGTAGCCCAGGCTGGTCTCGAACTTGCATCGATCCTCCTGCCTCAGCCTCCCAAGTGCTGGGATTACAGGCGTGTGCCACCACGCCCGGCTTATTTGAAGATCTTATCATTGATTTGTCTCTATGAATAGAAAACTGTAAAAGCTACACAAGAGTCCTGTGTTGTCTGTCAAATATTCAAAGAAGCACCTAAACTAAAGCTAAATGGTTGGCTGTGGAGATAGCTCAGCAGTCCAAGTGCCTGCCTAGGCAAATGCAAAAACCAGTGTTCAGTCCTTGGCACCACATGCCATGCTGGCTGCCTGGAGTGTACCAAGCTGCATTGAGAGACCCCGTGCCAAATACATAATATTAAAAAAAAAGCAAATGGTTGGGCTTAGAGGCATGGGTCAGTGACAAGACACATCCCAGTGAAGGTGCAGGTCGGGGCCCACCCCCCCGCCCCACCCCCACCCCTGTGCCTCAGTGTTCTCGATGCTTATGAGGCCTCTATGCTGGGGGCAGAGACTGGAATAAGAGCAAGAAGCGATCGTTGTTCCTGTGCCCCGTGCTCAGCAACTCCTGGATTTTCATTGTGTTCTGTACTGGGTTAGCCCACTCCAAGTCAGGCAAGCCAGCGTTCAGTGACGCTATGCAAGTCATTCTACCTCTCTTTGCTTTGATTCTCTTGTATAAGGTGGAAATATATTTTTCTATCTTTTTTGGGGGGGTGGGTGCTGGCAATCAAACTTAGGACCTTGTTGTACTTGCCTGGTAGGCACTTATGTCACTGAGTTATAACCTCAGCAATAATTGTATCTGCTATTTCTTTTTTTTTTTTTTTTTTTTTTTCTCTCAGGACTAGAGTTCGAAATCACGACTGCCCTTGCCAGGCGGGCACTTGTGCCACAGAGCTATCTTCTTGGCCCCTGTATCTTCTATATCTTAATGGTGCTAAATTACTAATAAGTGATTATAATTAGCAGTCCCTAGCACAATTAGCACGGTGCTGTGTATTTGCTCTCATTATGTTATTGATCAGTGAAATTTAAACCTACTTGAGAAATGGGAACATCTACTGAGATAGGGAAAAAATATAAATTGGAGGAATTAGTGCAAGAAAAATTAATCTGGCAATGGCCTGAGAAGTAAGTATTCATGCCAAGAGACTCCAGGGCTGGGGACCAGTTAGGACACCCCAGCCCCAGGATTCAGTGAACATATCCTCAACGACCAGCATGCAGTGGGAATGGTAGAGAAAGACGGCCGGCTTGCAGGCTACTCTGAGGAAAAAAGAAGAGGACACTGACCTCAGGCCCTCAGACCCAGTGACTGCTGGGAGTATCATTAGCAGAACCAGCAATCCCTGTAGTGTCTTTGGGCTTTGAATATTTTCTTTGTATCTGGAAATAAGAAATACAAAGTTTTATAGACTAATGAAGAATAGACGTAATTTCATCACATTTTGCTATATTTATGCAATAATAAAATTGCTTATAAACTTCATCAGTAAATCTGTAGATCAGAGCTTCCAGAGCTTTCTCCTATTAAAAAAAACCATTTTATATTTTTCCAATCCTATGATTTAGGCTCCTAAGTAATATTGTGTCAGGCCCCAGAGTTCTGCTGTTCTTTGTTTTATTTATCTCAAGTTTATTGTTATAATGATGTAAGATATTGAAACAGAAAAACTTGAAAACAAAGTAACATAAGAAAATAAATTGAGAGGCTGGCCAGATAGCTCAGTGGACTAAAGTGCTGCTTGGGCAGGCACAGGGACTGAGGTCCAACCCCCAGTGTGCTGTGCGCCCCCACCACATCCTCCCCACCCCCATGCTGAGCCAGCAATTCAAACCAGGCGTGGTGGAGCACGCCTATAATCTCAGGGCTTGGAAGGCTAAAAGCAGGATCACTACAAGTCCAATCTGCCCAGTGAGACCCTGTAGACCTTGTACTAAATATAAAAATTTAAAAATACAGCAAATACAAACCTTGAAAAGTGAACTATCACCTATAAAATTATTCAGAGTTGCAGGTAACTTCGGTTCATTGTTTCATACGTACCTCTCTTACTTTCAGGTTCGTTGGATGATGTACTGGATTGTTTTTGCTCTGTACACGGTGATTGAAACAATAGCAGATCACACTGTTGCCTGGTGAGTTCTGTGAATAGGCGTCCACTCTCCTCATTTGCATGTGTCCACAGCTCGTATCCTGCCCTTGTTAGTAACAAACTGGATCTCATAACTTGTCAGTCATGCAGCTTCTTTCTTGGTCCGCTTTCCTCTAAGCACACTACTTCCTGTGTAGCCCCAACCCCTGCACGAGGACACCTCTGCCCCTCCACACTGCGCCCAGGATCTTGGAGTGGAGAAGTGTGGCCCACATCATTCCTGTTCTGCTTTGATGACATTACACGTTCTTTCTTGACCACGCCCTAAGTGACTTCTTTTCTGGAGCAACAGCATCTGATTTTCGCATTTCCTCCAGTGCCCTAAAATTCTTACCTCAGACACTCAGATTGGGAGATATCCATGTCGTCATCCATCAACACCAGGTCCTTGGCTGCCCTGCTCCAAATTACATGGGGCAAAATCAAAGTGTGTTTATTTCCTTGAGGATTCAGCAGTTTTCCAGTACTTAACGGAACAATTCAAATGTCTTTGTGCTGTGTTTCTGTAATGTGTTTACACCTAAACCCTGCTATCAGGGCCTGCCAAATAGCTAAGCAGATTAAAGCACCTGCAAGCAGGTGCCCGGGCCAGGGTTTGATGCTGGGCTTGTTGTGCCAGCCCTGCACCCGGGGCACACTGAGCCACTGAGTGGGCAATTGAGACTGGGCATGGTGGTGCATGCCTGTCATCCCAGCCCTTGGGAGGCTGTAAACAGGCAGATCACTATGAGTCAGATCTCGTCGTGAGACCCTGAACACCCTTAGACCTGTCCCTGAAAAAATAGAAAATAAGTAAAAATAAATAAATCCTGCCATCACTTGAAGAAGTCATTTTTTCACAATATTTAACTTACCACCTCGCCCATATTTGATTCCCCAAGCACATAAATTGTAGCCTAAATTAGCCAAGCTGTCGTTGCTCAGTTCTCCTCCGAGTCTACCAAACACAGCCAACAAAGTCACTCGCCAGCACCTATCGCATCGCTTACACTTCACCATTCAGTGTATCTGCTTTTAGTCAGTTGGAGCTTCAGTTTACTTTTGCGTCCACATCACACCTTCACTGTTCTTTGTTGTTTTTGTTTGGTACCAGGAATTGAGCTCGGGCCCTTGCACTTGCCAGGCAGGCGCTGTGCCACTGAGCAGTCTGCCCTGGCCCTGCCACTCCGTCTTTGCGCTCTTTCCTGCTTTGCCGTCCACACAGAGTAGGTGGCCCTATCGGATTTGCTGGTAGTAAAAATAGAAGTCACCAGACCCAAACCTTGCTAGCTCTGTGGCACAAGTGCCTGCCTGGCAAGTGCAAGGTTATGAGTTTGAACCCCATCTTGGGAGAAAAAAAAAAAAAGTTTTCCAATCTGCACCTGCCCTTCTTTTTGTTTTCTTTCTTTTTTTTTTTTTTTTTTAATATGCTCTTCTTATTTATTTATTATGGCCAGCTCAGCCTGCTCTGGGGCGGGGCTAGCGCAGCATATAGTGCTGGGGATCGAACCACGGTCCCTGAGGCCTACCTAAGCTTTCCTAAGCAGGCGCTTTAGACCACTGAACCATCCTGCTGGCCCCTTGTTTTCTTTTAATGGAGGCACCTAAGTGCATACCCTACCTCCCATAGGCCCCCGTCTTACTTACAATGTGTTTTCCTCCCCCTGTCCCACATCAATTTCCTTACCTGTTTTTAAAGTAGAGGTTTGAGGGAGAATTCTGTCCTCATTTATAAGTGGTAGAACACAGATCCCAAACCATTGTGGGTGTATTTAATTTTCAAATTTATTTAAAATGTAGCCTGTATTTTTTTTTTTTTTTTTTTTTTTTTTGCGGTACTGGGGATTAAGCTCGGGACCCTGTGCTTGCCAGGCAAGTGCTTATTCTACTAAGCTATCTCCCTGCCCAGCCTGCATACATTTTTTAAAGGGGTAGAAAAGCACCATGTGACTACTGAAAACCCACAAGCTAGTCTGAAGCAGAGGTACTCTGCTGCCTGCACAGTCAGTCCACCCTGACTCTATCCTGCCCGTCTGTGTACTAAAGGCGTGCTCCGCCTTGCTTAGGTCTCTGTGTGACTTAGTGTCTCATGTGGCCTTTCCCAAGACATTTATTACCTTCTGGTGTAGCCACAGATGACCCCTTTAAGCACAGTGGGTGGAACAGCACGGCAACCTGAGCAGGAGGCGTGACCGCAGCCTGGCCGGCTCCACTCAGTCTGCAGTGAGTTCTTTGCAAGGAGGCTGAAGAGGCAGGAAGAGGGCATTGGATCAAGGGACACTGAAAGCTTCCGCTTGCGAGTGGCATGTGTCACTATCTCATCCTATTGATCCATGTAAGCCACGTGGCTAAATGTTGTCACTAGTCAGGGAAGACCTACAGGGAAGGTCCTGTGGAGTCCCCGGAGCTGGCCACAAGTGGTGCTGGGATGTAGCCCACCGGTACAGTGCAAGCCTGGCAAGTGTGAAAACCTAAAGAGGCCAGAAATGTTGAGCCCCAATTCCTAGCCTACCGCCATGCTAATTCCCTCTCAATGTCGAGCAGAACTGGAAGGCTTGCCAAGTGAGACTGGAGAGGGTGTGTCCTCAAAGCTGTGAGAAAGATCAGGAAGAGCGCACAGGGTCGTGGCCTGGGGTTTGGAGGTGTGCCCTCTATTCCTGTAGGAGCCACTCCCAGCTTTCCATCTGACCTCCCTAGTGGCAGGGGTCACGGGCCTGACACACTGCCCCAGAGGAAATGCTGCTAATGCCCTCTGAGCTGTGGTCTGGCAGCTTGCCTGTTCTGGTGCCCACGGAAGAATCTTGGACTAGAAGGTGCGAAGCCTAAGGGCACAGGGCGTAGCTCAGTAGCACAGCACCTGCCTGACAAGTGTGAGCTTGCGAGTTTGGTTCCTGGCTGAACACACACATACACCCCTAGTGTTTGGGAAGGCATGAATCCTGCAGGTATCAGCTCACACTTCAGTTAACTCCTCTCAGGTTAAGATACTTTGTCTGTTCCATCACACTTGTTTCCCTGATCACTAACTGCTATGTATGAAAACTTAATTCAGTGACAAAAATGGCTTCTAGGGGGCTGGAGGTCCGATCCCTGGCAACACAGGCTGTACCAACTCCACCCCCAGGGCGGGCTGAGCTGGCCATAAAAAAATAAAAAATAAATATAAATAAATAAAATCTCCTAGGGGCTGGGGAGATAGCTCTGTGGAACAAGTGCCTGCCTGGCAGGTGCAAGGTCATGAGTTTGAACCTGGTCCCACAAAAAGAAAAAAGGCTTCTACATTGTTTGTAGTTTTATTTTTCACCAGTAGTTTTTTCCCCTCTAATTTTTTCCTGATAGGTTTCCCTTGTACTATGAGCTGAAGATTGCTTTTGTCATATGGCTACTCTGCCCTCATACCAAAGGAGCAAGTTTAATATATAAAAAGTTCCTTCATCCACTTCTTTCTTCAAAAGAAAGGGTAAGACATACACATTATTCCACAAATCGTTCTGCATTATTTAGAAATGTTTGTTGATGTATGCTTTATGGTATGAAGCTACTGCACGTTAAGAAAGTCCTACTTTTCATCTTCTTGACATGGTTTATACTAAAGTTAGCACCTCTGCTCGTTCCTGTGTTTGTTTGCACAGGAAATTGATGACTACATTGTACAAGCCAAGGAACGAGGCTACGAGACTATGGTCAACTTTGGGCGACAAGGTCTGAACCTGGCAGCTACTGCTGCTGTCACCGCCGCAGTGAAGGTAAGCTGCATCGGTCCCTTTTATCTACTGTCACATTACACCTACAGATAAAAAGATGGCTTTTTTTTTGTTTCAGACCATTATAAAATTATGGTAGACATTTGCATGATGAGTGTTCTATACTAGCATGATAGCTTTAGAGATATTTTAACATGTTTTTCATAAATATTGAGTACTTTGAAAATCTTAGTTGATGGCAAAGTAAGAGTTTATTAATACATCATATCTAGAAATGTCATTTTGTCATACGTTTCCCACCGTTTAACCTTGAGGTAGTCTGAATAAACCACCTTAAGCAAAGATGACCATTCTTCTTTCTGTCTTCCGTGCTCTCTCTCGGTGGCGGTATCTTGCTAGGATTTCTGGCTTACTTCTGCACCTCTTCTTCAACCTGTTTGAGGTAACTGATTATTCAAAATAAGGCATGAGAATATTCTGTTCTTAAAACTTCAGTTTCACTTAGTGAATCACTAATGCTATTTGCTGTGTTTGCAGGCCTGGGCCTTCTGTAAAAAATTGCATTTAAAGCTTTTGGATTTCTTGCATGTAATAATTGGTGTGGTTTATTTTAAGTACCCTAGCATAATTGATTTCAGTGTGTGGCATAGGGAAAGAGAGTAGGCTTCTTATCCAGCCACTGTGAGGGTGACTTTCCAAGTAACCACAGGCACTTGACTTCATTTCTGTGTTCTTTGCTTCACATATAAATCAGGGTAATGTGCCTATCGGTAAGAATATGGATAAAAGCACAGCGCTTGCTCCCCTATCATGATGGTCCTATAAACATTGATGTCATGTATCTATCTCGCTTCAAGGAAAAATTTTAATTTACTGCTATTAAGTTAAATTGAGAGTAAGTAGTATTCAACTTTCAAACCAGGCTCTTTGAATAATTGTGAGCTGAAATAACAACACAGTAGGAAGAAGTATCCCAGTGGAGAGGTGACCATACAGAGCTGCAGGGGGGAAGGGATGGAAGACGAAGTTGCTTCAGCTTAGTGAAGGTCTTAGGCATACATGGTGAGCTCACTACAATGGGCAAGGTTGGAGGATCAGACCACTGCTGTATGTACGTAGCATGCGTGGGTGAGAACTAAAAGGAAATGCACTCACTGGGTAGGTACATGTATCTCTCTATGTATGATAGCTAGTTATTTTTGTTGTTTTTATGGAACTGGGGAATGAATCTAGGACAAGGACCACTTGCATACAATTACTGTATCAGAGAGCTACCCTGCCGTAGTTTTCCTGTTATTTGATTTTTAAAGCTTTTATATGCTCGCTTCAGAAGCACATATACTAAAATTGGATCGATACAGCGAAGATTAGCATGGCCCCTGTGCAATTCATGAAGCGTTCCATATTTTTAGATTTATTAGAATATCAGTGATTGACGGAAAATACCAATTTCAAGCTAAGTCTCAGATGTTTGATATTCAGAAAGGCAGTAATGTTAAGATAAATTACCTATATTATAGAGTAATAGTATCATGAAGCTTCTCTGCTGTAGGGTTGAGAATGTAAGTTAACAGACCAAAAATTGGAGAAAAAGAAGGGCTACGAGGATAGCCAACATTTTGGCCCTATCCCCTCAAGGTCAGTGAGGACTTGGGACATAAGACAACCTGTGCTTTACTATCCTATAACTCAGTGGTGTCCAAAATTTTCTGATCAAGATTATGGGACCTCAGACGAAAGGGATAAATGAAGTATAGTGTGTCTAAGGAGAGTCACCTAAAGAAAAAACATTCTCTCAGGCTTTCACAGAAAGCAAACTGGTCAAGCAATGGCCATGACTCATCCCGAAGGCTGACACTGACAACAGTTCTACAAAGCATTGTACATGGTTCCAAAGTTAATCCTGAGGGAATTTGACCTTGGAAGATACAAAAGATGAATGTTTTGTTACACAGGTCTTGCTTTAACTTGCCCTTGATCACCTAGTGGAAAAGCTTAATTATGAGGCATAAAACGCAAAGCTAGATTAGTATGATGAGCTGTAAGAGGCTTAAATCAACAGCCTCCAACATTGTCAGTTTCACCGGTAACCTAATGCGATTATGGAACATTAGACTGTGTATACAACTACTTCCTTTCAGTTCAAAGAGAAGAAATTTTTTCTTTCCTTACCAATATTGATTAGAAAATTTATCATGTCTACACCCTGTGCTCTGCATAACTACTATAAGGACAACAATATGCAATGTGTTAATTATTGCAAATGTGCTATTAACATGTTTTGAAACTGTCACATTGTTATTTCTTATTAAAAGTAATAAAAAAAATAAAAATTAAAAAAATAAAGATTTTATGAAAGATAAGTTAACAAATACTGGGCTGACAAGATGGTTCAGTGGTCGAGCTGGGTGATGTGGTGCATGCCTATAATCCCAGTAGTTGGGAGGCTGAGGCAGGAGGATCGGTGTAAGTTTGAGACCAGCCTGGGCTACAAAAGTGAGCCCAAGGCCAGCATGAACTGCGTAGTGAGACCCTGTCTCAAAACAAGAATAACGGGCTGGGGAGATAGCTCAATAGAATAAGCACTTGCTTGGCAAACACAAAGACCTGAGTTCAATCCCCGGCTCCACAAAAAAAAAAAAAAAAATAGATGGTTCAGTGGTCTAATGTGCCTGCTTAGGAAAGCTTAGGCAACCACAGGAACCGCAGTTCGATCCTCAGCACCACATGCTGCACCAGCTCCACCCTCAGGGCTGGCTGAGCCAGCCATAACATAAATAAATAAAGTTAAAAACAAAAACACTTAACCTTTAAAAAAAAAATGTTAATAAATACTAACACTGCAAAATATTCAAGATATTAGGAACACATTCTTGGCCAGGGAGATAACTCCATGGGACAAGTGCCTGCCTGGCAAGTGCAAGGTTACAAGTTCGAGTCCCGGGGGCCCAGCGGGATGGCTCAGTGGTCTAAAGCCCCTGCTTGAGAAAGTTTGGGCGGCTGCAGGGACCGCGGTTCGATCCCCGGCACCACATGCTGCGCCAGCCCTGCCCTCGGGGCGGGCTGAGCCGGCCATAAAAATAAGTGAATAAACAAACAAAGGTTCTGAAACAAGAAAAAAATAAATACATTAAAAAAAAAAAAAAAAACTCCAAGCTCAAAAAAAAAAAAACCAAGTTCGAGTCCCAGTCCCACCATGGAATGTATTCTTGTTTTCTACATCTGTAAAAAAGATCCTCCAGGAGACCCAGTATCCACTAGCTAGGGATTCTCAAAAGAAAGAAACACTACCATAAATAGTCCAGTAATGTTCTGGAAGTGAGGAATGTGAGCGGCCATAGGCCACACCAGTCCGAGCCCAGCTAATGAACAGATTGACCAACTCTTAAGTGAAGCCCTGGGATGCCCCAAACACAGGATAAAGAGAGAATTCTAAAAAGTTCCAAAGATAAGAGTTATATCATATCCAAGTGATCTAGGGTCGCATGGAGGAGTTCAGCCTCAGAGCTGTCTACATCAGTGGCAAAGCCTCCAGTGCTGCTGGCTTAACAGCTGCCATGGTGAGAGATGAAGAGTCGCGTGAATTTGTTATTGAAGCTGGAGCTTTGATGTTGGCTGATAACGGTGTGTGTTACAGTGACACAACATTTCCAAATGGCGACAGTGGAAGCATGGAGACAGAGTCCTGTGACCTGTAATTCGCGCCCTGAGGCTCCACGGAGGCAAGGTTGGAGTCCCATGTGAGCATTTTCTGTGGCACATGTAAATACCTCGTCAAGGCAGATGTGTCCTGCCAAAACCCTGGACGCAAGCTGTCCAGCACTGCGCAGGCGGCCAGACGCGGAGCACAGAGTGCACCCACAGCGCAACTGTGACTGTGCCAGGGAAGGCACACAAGGATGTCCCCATGAGGAGTATGTCTCAAGCCTTGGAGAGATGCACTCCTAGGCCAGGAAGATCGATCCACAGACAGGCACGCACGCCACCAGCTGGAGAGACAGCCGCCCCAGCGTAGCTGCCTACCAGCCTCGGGCACCACAAAAAGTGAACTTGAACTGAGGCAAGAGCGCAGACAGGACCACAAAACAGTGGGGTCGGAGAACCTCGGTGTAACGCCGAGCATTTGGAAGCTCTGGAAGAGCAGCAGCACCCTGATGAAGGTCAGCAGTGCCTGTGGCACTGATGAGGATGCAGGGTGCAGCAGCCGCCAAATTGAGAGGCTGCAGGAGCCAACAGGGCGCAGAGGACCTGGCGCTCACCTGCCACGAGGGGACACAGGCATCCAAGTGGGCACCTCTGTGGTGTGTGAAAAGCGAAAGCTAGAGGCTTGTGTTCCATTAGCTGTAAAATTGAGCGTCATTTTACCAACCAACTACACATATTTTTCACCCAAATTAACATGCTTTCTGAATATTTCACACTTGAAAACATTATTCAACATGATTCTGTGGAGAAAAACTAAACATTCGACTTCAACTTTGAAAATTGTTTTAAAAAGCAGACATAGGGGCTAGAGAGATAGCTCCATGGCACAAGTGCCTGCCTGGCAAGTGCAAGGTAGTGAGTTTGAACCCCAATCCCACAAAAATAAACAAACAAATAACAGACATAGTTTAGGTTATTGTTTAGGAACAAAAGGCTCAGAGGTGTAGCTCTGCAGCACAGTACCTGCCTAGCAAATGCAAAGTCCTGAGTTCAATTCCGGGTAATACTCATTCCCCCAAATAATGAATAAAAGATGGATGAAAATTCGTTTTCCTCCCTACTTCAGCACTTACTCATGGTTTGCAGTCCCACCATGGTGTGGTATTCTACATATTGTGGTTATGGAGGAAGTTGGTCCTTACTTTATTTTCACTGTATCTACTGCTTCCATACCCAATATGAAAGCTCAGTGGCCCTCTCTATATTATTTTGTCCTTATTCTCACATAATGTTGTATACTTGGCTTCCATCAGTATTTAACATCCTGGACTACCTTTGACTTAGCTTCTGTTTAGTTCCCATGACAGAGTAGATGCCTTGAAACAGATAGAGCCCCCTGCCCTCCCAGCACTGTCTGCCTGTAGTTGGTGTCTGTTCTCTAGCTGAAGATATAGCCCATCTTTTGTTGGTAGGAGATAACAGCACCCTCCATTACTGAATTAAATAATACCTAACACAAGATTTGTAGTTTAAAAATACCATGAATGTGGCCAGCCAAATAGCTTAGCAGACTAAAGCACCTGCCTGGACAAGTGCAGGGACTAGGGCTCCATCCCAGGCGTGCCCCACACCTGGGGCTTGCTGAGAGGGTGATTGATACTGGGCGTGGTGGTGCACGCCTGTACTCCCAGCACTTGGGAGGCTGAACACAGGTGAATCACTATGAATCGAATCTACATAGGGAAACCCTGTAGACCCTTCCCTAAAAAATACAAAAAAAAAAAAAAAAAGATTTTTTTTTTTTTTTTTTTTTTTTGGCTGGCTGAGGCTGCCTTAAGGGCAGGTTTCATGCTCCATGTGAGGGTGGAGATTGGGAATTGAACCTCAGTCCCTGGAGCCTTAGAGACTTGCCAAATCATGTGCCTTTAACCAACTGAGCTACCTGGCAAGCCCCCAACAAATATAATCCAATAGTTCTATAGTTTTCTTTTCTTTTTTTAAGATTTTTTATTTTATTTATTTATTTATTTATTTATTTTCTTGTTTCAGAACCTTTGTTTGTTTATTCACTCATTTTCATGGCCGGCTCAGCCCACCCCAAGGGCAGGGCTGGCGCAGCATGTGGTGCCGGGGATCAAACTGAGGTCCCTGAAGCCACCCAAGCTTTCCGAAGCAGGCGCTTTAGACCACTGAGCCATCCCACCGGGCCCTCTAGTTTTCTTTTTGTGGTTTATTGGTTTTGTTTTGTCCTTTTTTTTTTTTTTTTTTTTTTTTTTTTTTTTTTTTTT
>PVJA010032311.1:0-24227 GCA_004027025.1 Myocastor coypus | reverse complement strand
TTTTTTTTTTTTTTTTTTTTTTTTTTTTTTTTTTTTTTTTTTTTTTTTTTTTTTTTTTTTTTTTTTTTTTTTTTTTTTTTTTTTTTTTTTTTTTTTTTTTTTTTTTTTTTTTTTTTTTTTTTTTTTTTTTTTTTTTTTTTTGAGAGTTCTATAATTTTCATGGTATAAATATTTTGTATCCTTTGTCAGACTGATTCCTAAGTATTTCTTTTTTGGGGGTTATTACTATGAATTTCTCTCTTGGTGTGTTCATTGTTTCTGTATAAAAATTCTGTTATTTCTTGAGTATTCACTTTGTTTCCTGCTACACTACTAAATCTGGTTTTAAATCTACAGGTCTCTTAGTGGAGTTTTGGGTGTCTTCTATGTAGATTATCACGTTATCTGCAAATAACTGTAATTTGATTTCTTTTGCAACCATTATTCCTTTTATCTTTCTCTCTTATCTAATTGCTCTGACTAATGTTTCTAGAACTATATTGAATAGTAGTGGGCATCCTTGATTTATTCCTGATTTCAAAGTGAAGGCTTTCAATTTTTGTCCGTTTAGTATGATGTTGCCTGTTAGCTTGTCTTAGATGGCCTTCATCACATTGAGTTAAAGGCAATCTATTCTAATTTTCTGTTTTTATCGTGAGTTTTTATCGTGAATAACTGTTGGACTTTGTCAAATGTTTTTTCTGCATTTATTGAGATGATCACATAATTTCTGTGTTTGGCTCTGTTGATGTGCTGTATAACATTTATGGATTTGTGTATATTGAACCATTCTGGCATTGTTGGGATGATACCTATTTGGTCATAGTATATAACCTTCTTGATGATTGGTTGCATTCTGTTTGCCAGTATTTTATTGAGGAGTTTTGCATCTATGTTCATAAGGAGATTGGCCTATTGTACCTTTCATTTTTGGGCCTTTCTCTGATTTTGGTAGCAGATTAATACTTGCCTTCAGGAATGAGCTTAGAAGAATTGCTTCCCTTTCTTTTTTCATTGAAAAGTTTGAAAAGAGTTGCCATTCAATCTTCTCTAAATTTCTTGTAGAATCCAGCTGTGAATCCATCAGGACATGGATTTTTCTTTGTTGGCAGTTTTTTTTTTTTAATGAATTTGCCTTTTATTTCATGCAGTTGGGCAGCGTGTTATTTAATATGCTATTAGGCATTGTATTAGTTAATGCCTGATTCACTGTTAATTAGGCATTAACTGATGTTTGCATGCTATCAGTTATGAAACTTTTTTATAGATTTAATTTTATTTTAAAGAGTAAAAATAGCAGAAACAAAGACAGAAAAAAACGGTAACAAATAAGAGTACATATAGCACAGAATTTCAAAACAAAAAAAATTTAGCAATGGTTGCATTACATATTTTCATCATCAAATCAGTTTAGATCAACAGACATAGGTATGTAAGACTGATCAAACAATTAAACATTAACACTTTCAATAAACATTATTTTTTTTAACTCTGCCAAATACATTTTGAATTTAAGTCACTCTTCTAAAAAAAAAAATTATAGGGGTTGAAGATGCAGAAAACGCAAGGTCCTGGGATTGATTCCTGGTGCCATCCAAAATTTATTTATCTCTTCTTTTGAGTATTTACACTAGGGAGAATAAACCATATTTACATATGTAGGTCTGGCTTATTTCACTTATGAGTATACATTTAAGATAAATCCATTTATATATGAAGTCTTCTAGTTTATCATTCCTTATAGCTGAGTAATATTCCATTTTATGAAAATACCACATCTTTTTCAACCATTCTTCAGATGATGAGCATTTTGACTGCTTCCAGGATTTGGCTATCACAAACTGTGCTGCTATGAACATAGGTGCACAGATAGCACTATGATATGATGTTTTCAGTTCTTCTAGAAAAATTCCCAGTAGGAGGATAGATGGATTGAATGAGATGTTGGCAAGTTTTTGATTAATTTTCAATTTTATTGAATAATATTGGGTTATTCAGAATTTTTATATCTTCTTGATTTGCTAGTTTGTACATACCCTAGGAATCTGTGCATTATTTCTGTATTTTCCATCCTGCAAGAGTAAAGATTTTGGAAATACATACTGATAATCTTCTGAAGTTCCTGAAGGTCTGTAGTAATTTTGCACTCTTTATTCCTCATCACACTAATTTGAATTTTTTTTTTCGTTTTTTGATAAAGTTGATTTGGAGTTTATTAATTTTATTCATTCTTTCAAAGAATCAACCCTTCAATTTCTTAATTCTTTGTTTTCTTCATCACCATTGCAGTCATTTCTGCTCTGCTCTTCATAATTTCCTCCCTTTTTTTGGACTTTCACCTTGACTTGATCTTCTTTTTATAGGAGCTTGGGGTACAGCATAAGGTGTTCTTTTTTTTTTTCTTCTTCTGTTTTCCTAATGTGAGAATTTACTGCTATAAATTTCCCTCATAAGACAGATTTCATTGCTTCCTACATGTGGTAAATTGCATCTGCATTGTTGTTTGATTGTAATTGTTGTTTTAGCTTTTCTTTGATTTCATCTGTGACCCATTATTATTTAAGAGGGTGTTGGTTTCCACGTATTTATGACATTTTTGCTGTTTCTTTTCTCAGTAATTTTGAGTTTCATTGTACTATGGTCAGATAATATGCTTGGGATAATTTCATTTGCATTCACTTAAGCATACTGTATGTGTTAGTCTATTTTGGAGATGGGAATGGGTCTATTTTGGAGAAAATCCCATGTGCAGCTGGGAAGAATGAATATACTGATGCTGTTTGGTGAAGCATTCTGCAAAGGTCTACTAAGTCCATTTCTTTACAAGTTTTGTTTAGTTCTGTTATTCCTTTGCTGATCTTTTTTGCCTAGTTTATTTATCTCTTTGTGTCAATGGGGTATGGAAGTCTTCAGTACAACTGTGTGATTGCTCATTTGATTTTTCATGTCTGTTAAAATTTGACTTATGTAGTTGGGTGCTCGTACATCGGGTGTATAGATATTTATAATTGTTATCTCTTCTTGCAGTTTTCCCTTGACAAGTATGTTGTAGGGATCCATTGGTCTTACTGCGAGCAGTGCTACCCAGGGTGACATGGCTGCAGGACTGAGAAACATAGACAAGAAGATAAAAAGCTGAGCTAGGTGGTCGCTAGTCAGCCTGAAGGGCAAGATTAACCCAATGTACAACAAAACAATAGTCTATTTATACTTTTGCAAAGTTTGTACCGTATGACACAAGGTTGCTTGGTGACTAATAACCAGACAGGATGTTCATGGCAGGAGTGAGGTAGCTTGTTTGGTTTGCTTTAGCCACTGAGGCCCATTCCCATCTACACGTACTTGATCAATTTCCTAGCTTCCTGTGGCTCCCAACAGTATATAGAGACTTTCTTTGTCTCTTTCAGTCACTCTTTGTTTGAAGTTAACATTGTCAGCAAACAGAATAGCTACCCCTGCTTTATTCTGAGTTCCTGTTCCATGGGACATTTTTTTCGGTCTTTTACCATTTAATTTATTAATTTCTTTTTGAGTTGAATGTGTTTCTTGTTTACAGCATTTTGTTTCTTGATCTACTCTGCTAGTCTGCTTCTTTTAATTGGTGAAGTAAGGCCATTTAAATTTGCGGTTATGACTAATATTTATTGTCTTACTTCTTCCTGTTATTTTTCTACTTTAGAATCCCTATTTTTCCCTTCTGTTCAATTGCTTGCTCTACTTAGTTGTTCTTTTCTTTTATTCTTGAATTTGTGGTCTCTTTTTTTAACATCTGTCAGTACTCTTTGTAGGGTTGGCTTTGTTGTAATGAATTGTTTCCATTGTTCTTTGTCATAGAAGAATCTTATCTCTCCATTAACTTTGATTGACAGTTTTGCAGGGTTCATTAATCTGGCTTAGAAGTCGTTTTCTTTCAGGACTTTAAATAGCTCACTCCAAGTTCTTCCTGATTTGATGGTTTGTGTTGAGACATCTGCTGTGATTCGGATGGGCTTTCCATCATAGGTGAGCTGTTTTTTCTCTCTTCATAGCTTTTTAATCCTGTTGTAGTGCTGAATTTCTGGAATCTTGATTATCATGTACCTAAGTGTAGTTTTATTTTGATTATGGCTAACTGGAGTGCTATATTCCTCACTTAACTCTATGTCAGATTCTTTTCTCATGCTTGAGAATTTTTTTGGTACCACTTCTGCAAACGGTGTTTTTATTTCATTTTATTAACTCCAGCTGTTTAATTGCTACCTATTGCATCATCTAACAACTGTTTTATTATTTCCGCATTCCTTTTTACTTTTTTTAAATTTTTATTTTATTTATTTTTTTCTTATTTCAGAAATTTTGTTTGTTTGTTTATTTATCTTTACGGCTGGCTCAGCCTGCCCTGAGGGCAGGGCTGGCACAGCATGTGGTCCTGGGGATGGAACCGTGTTCCCTGCAGCTGCCCAAGCTTTCCTAAGCGGGCGCCTTAGACCACTGAGCCATCCTTCCGGGCCCCTCCTTTTTACTTTTTAAAGAGGTCTTTCCTTTTATATTGACTAGCTGCAATGCTATCTTCGAGGTCTGAAATTCTGTCTTCAGTTTTGTTGAAGTAGTTTTGTTAGCTTTCAGTGGAATTCTTAGTATTCCGGATATCTGTTTGAGTCTGTTTCATGCATTCTAGTTCTTTCTTGTATTATTCATTCAGTGTCTCCATCATTTTCCTGCTCTTTTCTTTTCTCTTTTTAAATGTCTTCTTTAGACATACTGAGAAATTCTTTTGTGATTGTTGTCATTTATTTTTTTACTTGTGAGATTATATATGATTTTATTTCCTGCATCACCTAATGGAGTTGCTTCATTAGTTCAGTTGCTGTTATTTTAGCTGTGTGATTTCCAAGTTCTTCTACGACTTTTTCTCCTGGACTTGCTTTTGGTAGCTGGAGGTCTAAAATTGTCTTTTCCTCCTTCCTTTTCACATTTTTGAAGCCCCCAATGTTCAGCCTGACTCCACAACTATGGTGAGGGGTCAGGGGGTAGGTGAGCAAGGCTCCCATCAGTGAGCGCATGGTGTAGTTTCCAGAGCTCCCGCTTTGTGGGGTTCCGTGTGGCTTCCGCCTCGGCATATGTGTGGTGTAAGTATCATCTCAAGATGCTTCTGAGGATGACGAGGGAAGGCCAATGCTCCACAGGGTTCTTTCAGTGATGTCATTGGGTGTAGGGTAGGGCTCCTCAAGACTCCTTCTACCAGGGAGACAGGGAGCAGCAGTTCAGCAGAGCTACTGTGATGGCGATGGTAGCAGAGGTGGTCACAGCTCAGCTGAGCTCCGGTAATGGTGGGAGGAGATGGGAGTACAGGGCTCACCAGGACCTCTTAGCTGTCCTGGGACCACCTGACTTCTACGACATTGGGAGAAGCAGCCATAGTTACCTTGCCCTCTGGTGGGGGTGGGGTGTCAGGGTCCACAAAGTCCCCACAGCTGTTCTCTGTGCGTCTGATCTCCTTGGGCAGTGGGAGAAGCAGCTGTAACTCAGCCAAGCTCCCGCCAGGGTCAGAGCGATTTTTTTTTTTTTTTTAAATGTGTTCAGCTATGGAAGTCTTGGAGTTTGGAATCGACTTCTGCTCGGTACTAATGAGGACCCCACTGGAGTGTGTGGAGGTTTCAATCTGTGCTCAGTTCCCTCAAGGTAGGGTGGCTTGGCTGAGGAGCCGCTGCTCGAGGTGGCACAAGACTGCAAAAGCAACACGTGCAAAAAAGGGGGATGCTCATTCTTTTCTTACTTTTCCCTTCTTTCCTTTCTCTCTCCCTCTCTTTTGTTCCCCTTACCATTTTAATGTTTTCTTACTATCTCCTAATACCTACTATATATTTTGGTACTTGTTTACTTTTTTAGTTTCTGACGCCAGAGAAACAACGTGCTACTTACACATGTGTATCCAGCTTATTGCACTTAAGAATGTGGTTTTAGGGTGCACCTGTTTTCCTAGAAATTCCAAGAATATTCTTCTTTATGACAGAGTAGCACTCCATTGTATAAAAAAAAACCCCATGTATTTATCCATTCACTAGTTGGTGAGAATTTAGGTTGTTTCCAATATTTGGCTGTTATAAACCATGCTGCTATAATCATAGATGTACTTATATGGTTGTGATATGATGACTTCAATTCTTTTGGGAAGTTACTTAGGAGAGGAATGGCTGAGTCAAAGGAACCACTAGTTATAGATTGTTCAGGAATCTCCACTCTGATTGCCATAGTGGTTGTACTGTTCTCCACTCCCAACAGCAGTGGAGGTTTTTCTTTTGGCACAATCCCTGCTAGCATTTTTAATTGGTTGATTTCTTGATAACAGCTGTTCTTTCTGAGGTGAGACGGACTCTCAGTGTTGTTTTTATTTGCATCTCTCGAATGACCAGTCATGTCGAGCATTTTTTCAAACATTTATTTGCTGTTAGTACTGCAAAAAAGTGTCTGTTCATTTCAGATGCCTAGTTTTTGATTGGTTCTTTAGATATGAGTGAGTGTATTGGTGGGGGTGGGTCCTGATATTTTGAATTCTTGTATTTTCTTGAGAGTAATTGTTTGAATGAGGAACACGTGGCAAATATTGTTCTCCTGAATTGTGTGTTGTCACTTCATTCTGTTTTCTGGTTTCTCTTGCTGTTCAAAAGTTATTTTAATAAGACAAAATCCCAGCTGTTGATTTTTTGTGACAGTTCCTATGAAATTGGGGTTTTGTTCATAAAGGATTTGCCTGCATCAATGTCTGTCTTCTACAAAACTTAATGTTTCTATCTTAGTATTTAGATCTTTGATATATTTTTAACTTTAAAGCATAGTGAAAGATATGGGTCCATTTTTAGTGTTTGACATGTGCAAAACCAATTTTTCCAGCACAGACTTGAAGTTATACTAAAGCTACTGTCAGACTCAAGGACCAATGAAGCAGAGTGGAAGATACAAAACAAAACAAAACAAAATAAAACAAACAAACAAAAAAACAGATAAACTTAGCCATTTTATCCTTAGCAAAGGTGTCAAGCACTTTCCATAAAAAAGCCTCATAATTTGTACTTGTCAAAGCATGTTCCTTCTTCAGTTTTGACAAAAGTCTGATAACTACTCTTATTCCCACTTTAAAAGATGGGAAAATAAAATTGCATTGGAGATGCTTCCTTAGCAGGATGGTGATCAGAGGTAAGATCTCTCTCATTAAACCATCGTCCAGGCTCCTGCAAATTTTCCACCCTCATCTATAGACCCAGTAGAAGTTTAAAAGTATTGGAGCTGGGCGTGGTGGCGCACGCCTGTAATCGCAGCACTCGGGAGGCTGAGGCAGGAGGATTGGTGCGAGTTCGAGACCAGCCTGGGCTACAAAAGTGAGCTCAGGACCAGCCTCAGCTGCATAGCGAGACCCTGTTTCATAAAAAAAAAAAAAAAAAAAAAAAAAAAGTATTGGAATGTTCTTGGTAAATAACTAATTTCTTTGAAAAACTGGCATGGTGTGCTTAAGAGCAAACTTTTAAAAATAACTAACATTGGAAATATATCTGCTACCAATTTCAAATTTTATCTTGAGAAAAATGGGTATACTTTATTTTGGTAATACAGTGTATATGGTAATACTTTATTTTTAAAATATTAAATTATTAAATATCATTAACTAATTACTTTTAAAAAATATTTGAGACAGGGTCTCTCTCTGTAGTCCAGGGTAGTTTTCAGCTCACTATGCAGTTTAGGCTGGTCTTGAACTTGTGTCAACCCTCCTGTTTTAGCCTCTTCCTGAGTGCTGGGATTATAGGTGTGTATACTTTTATATTTTAGTCAATCTTTTAAAACTGTTGCTGTGCGAGGGCTTTTATAAAAAAAGAAACCACATATGCACAAATGCATACCTATGCATATACACTGTCGATAGATATATATGCACACACAAACATACACCATTTTGTTGAGCAGCTTTCTAAGTATAATAATAATAATAATAATAATAATAATAATAATAATAATAAGCCAAACCAGATGCATTCAGGGCAGTGTGGCAGGACGCAAATCAGTGCAACAGAGCCTAAATGGGAGGCCATGTTTGTATTGCCTGACATATTGCTCCTAACGTAAGCAGTGATGTTCGTGCGCAGTGGGTAATGAAAGCAGCAGCAACATTGCGATGCCGCTGAGAATTCTTTGTGCCCTAGGGAGGAGGTGAGAGTCAATGAGCCAGAGAACAGATATTTTGCTTTTGTTTTGTTTTTGACTGCCCACCAAATTGGTTTCATGATTTCTTGCACTTTTATGTAACCTTTCCTCTGAGGCATTTCATGCAGATTGAAGCAACAGAGTCACAGTTCAGACTGTAGCACTATCCCCTTGGAAGAAAGGTGCAACATATTTATGAGCATTGATAACAAATACCTAAACAATTTTCTAAAATCTGTTTGATTTTCAATTTCAGATGTCATCTTCAGAGGTTTAGCTAAGATTTTAGGCAAAGAGTTTTTAAAAGATAATGGTGAAAAGAGATTTCAGAATTTTCCTCACTCAAAATTTGGATTCAGGTCACAGGCTGAACTCTCTGAGGAACAGAAAGATGTTAAAACGAGCTCCTTTGGGTTATGAAAGGTGCTGGTGCATGTCTCCTGTGAGTTCTTCTCTGAACTAAAGAATTCCCTGAATTCTAAGGATTTTCCTCTATTTTACCATATCATTGCTTACATTTGGTTTATGTTAACACTTCTCAAACTTCAGGTCCTTCTAGATCACTTTAAGATCTTGTCAAAAGGCAGATACTCACTCAGTAGTTCTGAGATGGGGATAGAGAATCTGAATTTGTGTTTCTCCACGAAGCTGATACTGCTGGTCTACAGAACACAGGATAACTGGTGAAGGCCAGGAGTGAAGTTTTCCTTTCAGGTATTCTATTCTCCTCCTGCTCTTTTATTGCATGCCACCTCTTTGTGGATAGGGCAATTCCTAGTGCTTTACAACATACAAATTTATAATACAAGTCCCCATGTGTAGTGGTTGATACGTTTTGTCAATTAGGATCCCTGCTGGTGGGGGCCCCATCCTGTGGGGTGGGGAGGGCACCCCTAAGATGAAATGGGCCTGCCCCAGAGTGTCTCAGCACAAATTGGCTGAGGAAGGGGTGGAACCTTCACTTCTTCAGGAGAACTTCAGTCTTTGCATTCTGCTCAGACTTGACTTCAGCGCAGACTCCTCACCCTTGAGCCTGGATCATTTAGCCTCTATCACAGACTCTTCAGTCTTCCATCACAGTCCCATGGCCTGATGAATAGAGATTAGCAAGGGGCACTGCAATAAGCTTCAGACCTTGGGACTGAATTCTTCAGTCTGGGAGGTGTGGACGCCCTCTGCATGCTTCCTCATCTGACTCTGTAGCTGACTGTTGTAAACCAATCTTGGAATTGTACAAGATCTTATACATTGTACAATTTTATACATTGTATGTTTTGTGATGATATCTGTTCCTTATATCATATCTGTTCCTCTAAGTAAAACACTGACTAATATATCATGCTTTATAACAATGCAGATTTCACCCAGGATCTCTGAGTCCGTTGGTGAGGGTTGAATCCCTGTAAATGTGCGTCTGAGGCCTGGTTCTGATGCAGGCTGTTAGGACAAGAGCGATTGTGACCCCTGCGCTTGCTATCATGTCTAGCTCCATTTTTCATTCATTCTTGCAAAAGTGTTTGTGTTTAGTTTCTTCTCATTCAAACAGCTTAGAGTTCATTTCATCACCATTAAGTGGCCTAACTCCTGAGAACATTATGTTTTTTTTTAAGTTTTCAAATGTATGTTGTATTCAGGTCCTGAGAAACTTAGAATATGTTTTCCAGAACACTTAATTCCTTAGCTGTCCTGACTAGTATTCCCCGCAAAGACTGTGGTGGCTCTTTTTGCTAAGGAGCACTAACTCACATCACTTAGGCTGTACCTTAGTCCTACAGTCTTATTCATGACCTCTGGTGTAGACAAATGCTACAAATACAAATTGGATCCCTAGAATGCTGTCAGGTATCCCAAAGTCCCAGAAACATGAACGTGCAAGAAGCCTTTGCCACCTGTCTCACTGCAAGGAGAACAAATAAAAATTCTGAGAGAGAGACAGGCATAGGAATCTAAAATGCTGTTATCCTGTCAGCCTGCATCCGAACCAGCAGGCTTCAGCCCTGAGCAATGGACTCAGAGATCCTTGGTGAAATTTGCACTACTGTAAAGCACAGTATATTTAACAGTTCCCTGTGCCAATCGACAAATGTTCAATACTTGCAGTTTCATCATTCCAGAAAAGAGTTATTGAAGGCCTACAACAGGTCAGATACAACACATACAGCTCTTTCCCTCATGCCTTTCACAGCTTAAAGTGGAAACAAACAAACAAATAAGTAAATACCAAGCACATAACTGCAAATTATATAGGAGATAAACAAGGTGATGAACTCAAGAAGGAGCCCGCATGTTAGAGGTGGGTCAAGAATGGTGACCTCAGAGGCACTAACATCAAGCAAAGGTCAGAAGGTACAAGATTAATCCAATAGTAGAGTGCTGTTTAGGCAGGCCTGTCAGATACAAAACATTTCCAAGTGGGAAAAAATGTGATCTCAAAACTTTAGCAGATGCTACCAAAGAAACAGAAGAGAAAAATTATGCACCCATTTCTAGCCAACTATTTTGCAATTGGAACCCTTTTTCACATAGCAAGGGCATGGGTGATGAGAACTCCTTTGTGTTACCTTCAGAGCTTTTTCTTATTGTTTATTGCTTAATGCAAATACCAATAGCATGGCACAGTCTCACTAAATAATCCTATGGACCCTTACACTGCCTCTTGGAGGCAGTCATGAAAACTCAGCCGAGCAGCTACCTGTAAAGACCTCGCACCACATCTGCCTCTTGGTGGTCATCAGGAAGCCACTATGTGTTCATTACTGTACCAATCCAGCCCAAGCTTCAGACGCATTTTTTATACAGTGTAATAACATCTATATCCTAGAGGGTTTAGCAAGATTGTGCCCCACGATTCGTGAGACTTCTTGTCTACAATAATATGACTGACACTTTGAGAGATACTGCTCTGAAGGCAGTGAGTGGACCTCAAATTATTTGTCTCAACGTTTATAACTTTTGATTAAAATGATAGACTCAAAGCAACTATCTTGGATGATACTGACGGTACCAAGGGACAGGACTGCTGACTTTTGAGTTAGGAGAAAAACAAACATAATGAGCAAATGCATGAGGTGAGTCTTAACACCATGTCTATTTCAGGCATTTTGACAAAGGAACTGGAATCTTCCAGACCTTGTGGGGGTAGTTTTGCATGGGGACAGGCAGGAGTTTGCCAGTTCTGCTGAAAGAAGTTAGGTAGTCCCTGCTTTCAGCACTTTCTCTGTTCCTGGGGTCATGGCTCCTTAAAAGCACTCCAAGTGACCAGGGCAAGCAAGTGCTGCCATGGGTGCATAGGTCATTTATGATCTGTGACTTTCCTATATGGAGATCTCTTCAGGAAGCCACACTCCTTTTATATTTTTCTTGTATGCATATCTGAACAGAGGCACCCCAGGGACTGAGTTTCACATACTTCTGAATAATCTATACTGAGCTTCTATAACAAATATTTTAGTTGCTAGATGTGGCAGAGGGCCCACTGATGAATAAGACAGATATCTGCCCTTGAAAAAGAAAAAAATATCAATAGATATCCACAAGCTATAAAACAGGAAAGACTGTGATAGCTACAAAAATAGAGTCATGTTTTGTTATAAGTGGTGCTGTGTTGCTTTCATGTTGTGCCACAATTTTAGGGGCTTGAAGCAAGTTAAGTTTGTTTTCTCACGAGATTCAAGAATTCCAAAATAAGGTCTGTCAGCTAAAAATTAGGGTTTCAGATGAGCTATGCTCCCTTTATCAGCTCTAGAGAGAATATATTCCTTGACTTTTCCAGTTTCTCATGTCTCCTGGTATTCCTTGACTTGGGGCTACAAGCCTATACTCTGTTAAACAGTGGTCCTACTGCTTTCTCCTCTCACTGTGAAATTATCTCTTGACTTACTGTTTTTTACAAAGAGCACCCCTTGATTGCATTTCTGGCCTACCTAGAAAAACTGGGTGGCTACGCCTGCTACCTAGATGTCCCGCCAAAGTCTTGTGCGGTCACATGTGGGGCTTTTTCAGAGGTGTCTGGGTCTGGGGTGTGTGATGCTGAGATCTAGGGTGTGTGGTTATTGAATTAGGGCTCTGATTGGTTTGGCATAATTCTGGGTAGAATTAAGGGCACTCCGTCCTGGGTGTGAGTGCTGCCCACCCTGAGGGCCCGTGTCTGGACAGCAGGCCGATGGCTTGCTTCTGGGTGCGTTACTGCCCTCCATGGTGGGTTTCTCCTCTGTGATGCTCCCCTGCCATGCCACCCTTCTCTGGAATCAGCCAGCCATGAAAACTCTACAAACCGTGAGCCAAATAAACCTTGCTTCCTTTAACTCTGGGCTTCGTGTATTTTTGTCTCAACAATGGGATAAGTTCCTAACACTTAGGCTGATCTTCCATTTTAAGGTCACGACGAAGCGGTCATATCTACACAGTCTCCCCCCTCCCTTTGGTATTAGGGATTGAACTCAGGGTCTTGCACTTGCCAGGCAGATGCTAACACCTGTGTGCTACCTCCCCAGCCCCGACCTTTTTTTTTAAACAACAAAAAGTAACATTCCTAGTTTCCAAGAATTAGCTCATGGTGAATATCTTTTGGATGGGGACATTGTGTAGTCCACTACAGGTATGAAGCCCATCTTGATGCCCCTTATCTCTCAGACAAAAGAGTTCTTAAGATGTGATCTCTAATATGGTAGCTAATGGGATTAACGGGTCGCGCGTGTATTGTATGCACTTGAAGTGTGCCTTAAAATTGTAACGATGTGTTATGAGAGTTTGAAAACTTACTAAAAATTAAAAGTGAAGTATTTCCATAATTTTTGTGTTGATTACATGTTGAAATAATATTTTGAATACATTAAACAAAGCATTATTGGTTAAAGTTAGTATTACTTCTGAAATACAGCCGCTAAACAATTAAAATTACACTTGTGGCTTGCTTTTGTGGCTTCTATTATATTTTTCTCCTGTACAGGATATAGAAGAACATTTGCAGCAGTCCTTGGAAACCTTGGCACATTAACATACAGTTGTGATCACAGGAGGAACTTGAAGAAAACCTCTATACCCAGGCTGTACTCCAAGCACTGGAAAGTTCTCAAGAGAGGCCCAGGTGTTAGTGTGTTTTAAACTCCCCAGATAACTGTGCACAGCTAAGGTTGGGAATCCATAGAGCAGAGGATTCAAAGAGGGTCAACACTGAAAATAGTATTACTGCTCTAGGGGTCATTACTCTAGATATATCTATATTTTCTCTCTCTCTCTCTCTCTCTATATATATATATATATACATATACATATACATATATATATATATATATATATATATATATATATATATATATATATATGCTTCTAAGTATCTTGTGCTATAGCTTTTCTTCCATGGGAGATAGGCTTTGTTCTCCTTACTGAATGTGGCTGAGTCCAAGAGTGGGGAAGCTGAATAGCTGTTCTTATGAGCCAAAAGACACCTGGGAAGTGTGGAGGGCCAGGTTGGCTGGCCGTTTTCGGGTAGTAATCTTGGAAGTTTACAAACCTTTTCTTCACAGTTTCTGCCTTAGGTAGTTCTGCTAATAGGTATTGTGATTTAGAAGATAGCAAGCTCCTATATGTTTGGTTTGTGAAGCTGAATAAAATCCAAGTATTTTTCAAAGGTTCACAGTGGTCGTGTCTTTTCCAGGTATTTGTAATGCCTACTGCTATGAGAGGTTTCTGTTATTTCCAGTACCTTGTGAGGTTCATCCCTATTTCATTAGGAAAGAAGTCCTGTGGACAAGGACAGTGCTAGTACTGGGGAGGGGGTCCAATCACCTCCTCATGGGTGAGATACCACACATCATGGGTGGAGACTTACTACAAAGGGTGGTATCTTTTTAGCTAGGTCATGCAGAATCATGAGCAATAACTCAGTCTACCTTACAGGAGAAGCTGCCAGACTTGGCTTTTTCCAGATAGCAGACTTGGGCAGGCATATGGAAAGCATATGGAAGGCATTTGAAAAAGGCAACGTTGAAGTCAGAAGGTCAGGTCACACCTCATGGGAACCCGGGCTGGGGAGAATGAGTTGAGATCAACTCATGTTGCTGCAGAAGATCACATGAGATGCAACCAAGAGGACATAGTGACTAAGGGCCATTTATGGCTCTTTCTCAGGTACAGTACCTTAACTTAACTTACATAGGTTTACATAGGAATTTATTAGTTGTTGGTCATCTTTTCCATAATTAAATAACTGATTTTTATTTATAAAATACGAGGAAATTTAAAAAATTATTCTAGCTTTCTAGGAAGCTATGGCTGTTATGAAATGCCGAAATTTTCTAAAGGCTAATGTGCCTTTTGCTATTTGTCCTATGTTCTTTCTGACTCAAATGCAGGCATACTGCCGGACCCCCTAGAAGACCTTCTGTGACTTTGAGGTGCTTGTACAGAGAATGGCTAGGCAGAGAGATGGATGTATATGTCTTTAATTACATCATGCCAGCCCTGACTGCCTATATTTAGAATGGCAATAATGTGAAAGAAAACATATGCTTTCTTTTAGTGATTTTTCTGACACCGTATAGGACCTTGGCAACACAAAGCAGTATTATTTATTCTTTACTCAATAATCACCCCAACCAAGCAGTCAAAATTAGCAATATCAAAACTTTTTCAAGGTGATCTAGCCCAGTAGTGTAGGGCTGCTAGTGTGTGTAAATTTGTGAAGAAAATTCTTGGTTTCCTTCTTCCTTGTCCTCTACACAAGTCCAATTTCTTCTTTTGGCTATTTGCCTTCTAATATCTTTTTAGGTGTGAAGCAACTAGGGGGAGTCACAGGAGGATGTTGGCTGTTTCATTTTAGAACCAAATTCCTTGGTAGCCTACAAAGACGAATAAATAGAAGGGGTGGTTCTCATCTGGAGACCAGGGAAAGCCCAGATGTAATATTAGCAGTGAAAGAGTTACATTTCTGTAGGGTACCTGAATAAAGCACTTCATGGATTTCATCAGATTATCTCCCTCTGAGGGTCAGCATGATTAGATGTTTTGTTGGAGGACAAAACAAAGCAGTAGACAGGTTGTGTGTGTGTGTGTGTTTTTTTTTTTTTTTAACTTGTATTTTCCCTTTCCATGCCAGAAGTGGCATTAGTGACTGTGTTGATCAGAGTCTTCTGTGGGTCAAAGAGAAAAGGAGGTGTCAAAGAACAGTAGTACCAGTTATAAGCAGGCCAGGAGGACTAGAGGCGAGACCATTGCAATGGCGTGGCAGAGTCTGATCAGTTCCTTTGAACCAAAAAGCTGGAGTTATTAAGCACCAGAGAGTTAGCAGAAAAGTACTGGAGGATGCTGGGATGTTAGCCTGGTCAAGAAAATGAAGTCAATAGTGAGTGCTAAAAGGAGCTTGTTGAAGTTAGGCCCCTGCCCTCTCTGAGGCTGGAGATAAGGCATAATTTTTCCTGATAATTATATTCTAAAATGAAGCCTCCCCTGTCTCTGAGAAAGCCATTCTTGAGTTGTGAAACTGACAAGAGGTGGGGAGATGGAGATGTCAAGTCTTAACGTGTTGGTCACTGAATGAATTTATAATTGAAAGTCTGCTAAAGTAAATGCTCTGAAAAGAGGGAGATCTGGGGTGTATGATTAGGAGGCTTTGTGAAGTTTACTCAAGGTGAGGAAAATGTTAAAGCCATTTTTGTCAGAGGACAGCAGTGCCACTTTCTATGCTTTCAACAAAGCCAGGGCTTGGTCCTTAACTGGCCATCTTTGACTAGGTGGCAGCTTAACCAGAGCTCAGACTAGCTGGAGGAGGGACTGATTTAGATTTCGTGCCTATGAAATCTTTGGATCATCTTTGGATGAAGATGATTCTCTCTGCACCTGGTTACCTGAGGTGTGTGTGAGATCAACAGAGCTCTCTAGTTTTCTAACCTTGTCATCCTCCTAGGGCCAAGTGCACACATTTCTTTAGGCAAAAAGCATGTTGCCAGCTGAGTGCTGACGCCAGGCCACTTCCCCAGACGGTTGCCTGGAGTTAGAATCTAGAGCTACAGAATTTCTTCTCCCATATAATGTCATCATCAAGAGCCTAGCTCTCAGGAAGGAGTAGATGAAGCATTTTATTTTTTGGAAAGCTTTGAGCTACTTCAAATAAAAATGTAAAAGATGTGGGACTTGCCCCGAAGCTTCCTTATAATGCAGTGAAGTTTTAGGAGAGACAGGCCTGGTGGCGGATGTAGGTGGTGCATACAGAGCAGTGCCCTGATTCCATCATTTTCTTTCTTTCTTTTTTTTTTTTTTTTTTTTTTGAGACAGGGTCTCGCTATGCAGTTCAGGCTGGCCTTGAGCTCACTTTTGTAGCCCAGGCTAGTCTTGAACTTGCACTGATCCTCCTGCCTCAGCCTCCCGAGTGCTGGGATTACAGGCGTGTGCCACCACGCCCGTTGAATTGATCATTTTCTCCTTTTTCACAGCATGAAGTCCCCCCCCCCCTTTCTTCTCCTTCCTTTGATTTTTGTATTTCTTTTCCATTATCCAAAGTGTGTAAGTCTGGGTATTCTTCAGGTCTTGTTACATCATCTTTATTATTATTATTATTTATTATCCTCCTCCTCAATCGCTGCAAATAAAAAATGCCTCTCATTTTGGCAGGCAGTTGTTTGCCCTGCCTGGAGACACCCAGACTAGTGATAAACCCACCCTAGGAGCTAGGGTGGGGTGGGGTGGCAGAGGAGGGAGAATCTTTGGTCACAGGGTGGCGCTCGCGAGCCTCCTACAGCGAGGGCTGCCACAGCTCCCACCTGCTCTTTATTCCTACCCCACCCTGGCTGGCCGCGGAGAGCTTTTCTTCCTGCCCCCGCCGGGGCGGGCTGGACAGCGGCTATTTGCGTAGAGACCCACGGCGGTCGAGCTGCAGCCGCGTCTGGCACGCGCGGGCGGTGCCACGGGCGTCCCTCGCTTCAGGCTCCTCCTCCTGTCGGTCCCCACCCTTCACTACTCCTTGACTCACCTCGACAAATCCGAAGCCTTCCTTCTAGCCAGCCCAGAAGCAGCGGCAGGCGCACCGAAGGGGCGGGAGGTGCGCAGCCGACGGCCGCGCAGAGCCCTCGGGCCGCCGCGGCGGGCGCGCGTCGGAGCAGTTAGGGGGGAGCCGCGGAGCCCGCGAGCGCGGCGCGGCTCGAGAGGGGAGGAGCCGGCGGCTGCCGCTGGGAAGGCGAGCAAAGTGCGTGTGCCGGCTTGAGCGTGTCGGGGCCCAGGCTCGGCCGGGCGCAGGACGAAGCAGGGGCTTGCAGGGCGAAGGTCCCCAGACCTCCGCGCGCCGGATCCCCACGGTTTTGCCGCGTTGGCTCCGGCTCCTTGGCGCCGGGCACTATGGACCTGCGCGGTGTTGGAGCCGGCCGAGGCAGCCGCCGGTCTGTCCGGCGCCGGGGATTCGCGGGTGCGCGCTCCGGGATGGCGAGGTAGGATGGCTGTCCTGCGCGACCCCCGCCGTGCCCTCGCCGCAGCCCCCGGGCGGTGCCGGTGACTCCGGAGCGCACAGGCTGTGGGCGGAGGCGGCCGCGCGCCCGCGCCGCGGCGAGTCGCTTGGCCTCTTCCACTCGCTCTCACCCACCCCTGCGAGGATATCATGTCTAAGGCGTCCGGAGGCGCCGCGGCGGCTGCGGCGGAGAGTGGGCCCCCAACCCCGGTCGGCGCGGGCGCGGCCGCCGCCCTGGAGGATCTGTCCAAAGTGACGGATGAGGAGCTGTTGCAGTGGAGCAAAGAGGAGCTGATCCGCAGCCTCCGGCGCGCAGAGGCCGAGAAGGTGAGCGCGATGCTGGATCACAGCAACCTCATCCGCGAGGTGAACCGCCGCCTGCAGCTGCACCTCGGCGAGATCCGCGGGCTCAAGGTGAGGCGCCCGGTGCAGGGCGCGGCGGGCGGGGCGGCAAACTTTCCCTCCCTCCCTCAACAGGTGATCTTCCCCCGCCTCCTAGGCTGCACCCTTCGGCCATCCTCAACCCATCCGAAGTTTTACGAACTTTGGCGGCTTCGGGCCCCTCCTTTCCCGACAGCTTTGAACTCTCCCGGGCTTCTCAGGAGAGAGGAACGGTCGCCTAGGATGGGGAGGGAGATGGCTGACCCGCGCAACCTTGGTTTTCGTAGAGAACCTGACAGGTTTAGGGCAGCCAGGAGAGGAGGCAAGAGAGGGCCCGGGCAGCTTTGCTTTCGCGAGTCGCGGGATAAGGCTGCTCTAGCGCCACCAGCTTTCTGGTGAGTAAAGGGCATGGAAAGGGCGTCCCTGCCGAGGAAAGGGGCCGGCGCGGCGCCCGGAGAGAAACAGCAGATGCCATCCTTGGAGCTGGTGTGTGTCACCTGGTGCAGAGGACCTTTAAAGATTGCACTGGGTCCTGCGCTTTCTTTGACCTTCCTTTGGCTGGGGTGTCCAGGGATTGCCTACGCCCCTCCCCACTTCACCCACAGTCTGATTTTAATTTTCTCCAGCGTGGGAGGTGGAATTGGGTGGGGCGGCAAGGGACTCAGTGTGGAAGGCGCAGGGTTTTGCAAGGATGCCCCAAAGTGTCGGTCAGTGGTACCTTCTATTTTGGCTGTCACTCTGCTGTTAGCAAAAGGGAAGACCTCCTAATCCCACTACTTCTTTTTTCTCTTTGGAAAGCTCTGTGTGTCTGCAGTATGCCCACCAGGCAGCCACAAACCCGGCCACCGGCCGGGAACCGCCCTGCTGGCCCTCACACACTGCAAACTTCCTCTCCACAGGCTCGCCCGTTGCTTCTCGGTATTCCTTCCTCTCATTGTTCTGCTTTTGTTTATAGGAAGCCAGACCCCAATGAAATACCTGCGAGGCCTTAGGGAGCAAATTCCCCTCAGGCACAAGCTGTTCTGGCTTCTTTCTACTCCCACCCCACTTCTTCAGCGGTAGACTCTGTTCCTTAATTGCCTCAGGGCTCTTCTTCTGGGATTCTGGGACGGAGAGGACCGGTTTTGCAAGATGCCAGGACTCATCCGCGCACTGCAGCGCGCAGTCTGAGTGGAAACGGCCCTCCCTAAGTCCCAGAGCTCTGTCACATGGTCCTTCAAGTTGGTGCTACCAAGAAGAGCCCACTGACGGGGAAAAAAAAAAAAAAAAAGCCAGTCTAGATTTCCAGATTATTTTAATTCTTTATTAATGGAATGTTTATTAAGTACCAGGCTGTTTGGGGAATAGCGGCAGGCTGGAATAGGGGGAAGATGATTCGAGAAGTGGGTTTGAGTCTAGAAACCTCATCTGCCAGGAAGGGGAGCTGGAATAATTTGTCAGGTCCATATTTTATTACCAGTATGATGCATATGATAAGTCCTAGGGCGTTGTGAAGATAAAATAATAATGTAGGGCAAGGTTTAGTACTGAACTTGACTACAAAATATAGTGATTATTCTCACTAGGTGAGGACAAATAACTGTATAGCCTGGATTTCTTAGGTAAAACTGGACAATGGTGTTAGTTTTTCACTCTCTAGTATAATAGTTTAAACAATACTGTGACTGGTAAGAATTGAATTTCCTAAGGTTTTAATAACATAGAGAATCAGCACAGATTCTTGGATGTTCTTTTATGTTGCTGTAGGCTGTGTGTGAAGATCTATGTATGAGGCAGAGGAGCAGTGCTATGCATAGTGAGGTGCCTGGTTTTCCTGCTAGTGACATCATTTAGAAAATAGCTATTGGGTCGCTTAAGAGCAGTTATATTCCCCTAGTAGTGAAGTCTCTGTGGTCTGGATTCATGAGCTGACATTACAAGATTTCCTAGCTTACCTCTTATCAAGTTTAGAAATGGTGACATCTGGTTACTTTCTGTCCCAGGCTCTACTTCTCTTTGTGCAGTCCCTGGTAGCTTCAAGATGGTACAAGGCCTGAGGGGCTTATGGCTTAAGGCTCTGCTGAGAGACCAACATTCACCCTTGTAGTCACTTTAGCACAGGGCTTCCTGGACACCTTAATGGTCCAAATATGTGGTTGATTAAATAAGGGACACTATACAGTATATTTATTTATTTGATTTTATTGCAAGGTAGAGATCTTACTTTTGGCCTCTGATGATTTGGAACTCTGAACTGGCTGTAATTGTAAGGTTGTTAAGGATATGCTTTTAAATGCCCTTTTCTGTGAGCTGACTTTGAAATTGTATCTAAATGTTTTTAAGGCTAGTAAGTAGTACTGTAGTTGTGTGGTTTGCTTACATTGGGCAAACTGTCAACCTCTCTCAGCTTTGGTTTTCTTATTGGCTCAGTGGGAATTTTCTTTCCAACTGTAAGTAAGGCTTTATGAGTGTTAAATGATACACAGATACAGAAACCTCAGGAAGGTTAGATAGATTTCTCAAGGTCACACAGATAAAATATGTTTAAAATAGGTTTTCTTTTTTTAGCTAGTTGATATCCTTTATTTAGAATGTGCAGACCCAGAGGGATGGAGATAGGTGCTAATGTTGGAAGGTACTAGATTCTTTAGATAGTTGCTGTGACCCAGAACGCTTATGGGGGCTGATTTGGCAACTAAAACTCTGTAGATTTATTATCTGCATTGCATTAATTTTCCTAGTTGCTGCAGTCACAAGATTAGAATTTTGAGTAGTAGTCTGCAAAGTGGACACAAGGCCATGCTAGATACTAAGATAAAATCTGGTGGCCTGTGGGGATGCTCAAAGAGCATGTAGTGGTTCAGTCCAGTTCTTACTGTGGCAAATTTGAAGAAGATGTCTCACAAGGTTGCTTAGCTATTCATCAAAGGATGAAAGGTAGAGCTTTAAATTGGAAAATAAGTAATAGTCTCAAGAAAATTAAAAATAGGAAGAAGAATTGAAGGAAGAAATTGAATAGGCTCCTCATTCTGGGCACCTACCAGTGTGGAATGAGGAAAGCTCTGCTCACTCCCTCAGCTCCATGGAGCCCATGACACCACCAGTCTTGTTTACATTTCTGGAGAAATCAGGACTAACATTTGAGAGTCAAAAGAAAACATTTCAGATAGAAATTCATTCAGATGAAGAAGAACATGATTTTTCTTTCTAATTCCATGTTTAAATTGAGTGTTGAATACGTTTTGAAGCTTAGATTAATTTTGTTTAGTATTATTTTCTCTGAATGTCCTAGCTTCTGATTGCCCCTAAGGCAGCAACATCAAGGGATAATTTATCCTCTTATTACTGTAGGTTTCCACATAGCAGGGGCTTGCTCAAAATAATAGTAGAAATCCTTTCTGAGGAGCTACTGCTGAAACTTGTTTTGGCCATAAGTCTAGAGCTTTAAAGGATAGATCAGTCTATAAACACTGTCTTAAGTGTGTTGTATAAAAAGTACCCTGGCAGGCATGTTGCCTATGCAAAGAAAGACATTTGACATCTGTCTTGCATAAGGTAACATACCTGTATGAGAAAAGAAAAAGAAAAAAAATGATGCCCAGTGAATGTTGAAATGCATTATAGGCTGTAAGCAGCAAGTGGGAAAGTTACCTCATTCATTTATGAGGTGTGATTTTATGCATATTTGTGGTTAATGTTCTATTGCCTAGAGAGACTGTTCAGAGGAAATCTCTCATTTTAGGTTCAATTCATATGGGTGAGAAAGGATATTTTCTAGCTGGAATTAACAGGCATAATTGTCTCCTAATTTGTCCACAGAGAGTAAAAGATACACATGTAGGAGAGTGTTTTTCAGGTATGGCAGAGGGTTTATTCATTTTCTCCTATCTAAGAGGAGTGAGTTGCTGGGGGTTGGTCAGCAGGAGAGCTGAGCCATGCTGGGACGCCTTTTGAAGATCAGTATAGCTGAAGGGTGTTTGGATTAGAGTAGGCAAGAGAAGACAAGATCGGCAGATAAGGCGGAGAAGTTAGGTGGAGGGCTTTCATCAAGGTCAAGCCTATGGTCATAAAATAGCTATGAACTGCAGAGGAGGAAGTGGGCATTAGAAACAAAGAAACAGAGAAACAGAGTTGTTGGTGATGCCAAGAGTTGGAATTAGAGTTGAATAAAAACTGCCTTGAAATTCCTTTCCATCTTGGGGTTTGTGACTCAGGAAATGAACACTATCACAGGTAGATGTTCTAAAGTTTGTTCTCAGCAGTCTCAGAGGATGTGATGTGCTGGGATTAACTCAAGTTTAACAGAAGTCCATTTTCTGAGTGTCTGTAGTTCTAGAGGTTTTTCAATGAGAGGTTTTAAAATGAAAATGAGAGGCTTTGTAAAGCAGGGCGAGTCTTATATGCAGCCTCACAGTTAACCCTATTTCATCTCTAACCAATGTGCTTCTTTTACTGTATGTGTGAATGGAGAACCAGTGAAAATGTCACCATACATTTTAAAATTCTGTAGTTTCCTGTGTCTGCAGTGGGAGTGCCATGGTCTAGTTACACAGGGGAACAGAGTAGGTGAGCTTTGCATTCTCTTTGCCTTCAGTGAGGATGGAGACTTGAACTACCAGGCAATTACAAATGCAGCTATTACGCTGCAGTACGTACCACAGAGGTAAAGGGTGATACAGGGCAGACATGTGACCCTTGTTTCGAATGGCTTCTATGGAGGAGTAATGCAAAAGGAGCCCTGGCTGTGCACCAGGCTGGGGAAGGCATTGCATGTGAGAGAGGGATTTTCCCCTGGGGTTGGGGTCCACAGTGTGTGATGCTCAGCCTCTCTACTGCTGCCACTCGCCTAAGCCACTGGCCTCTCCTACCTGGCCACTCTTGCAGGCTCCATACCGGTCATCTAGCCTCCATCTCATCCTGTCTTAGGCTCTTTTCTCCTCCCAACCTTACTCAGTCTCTTTCCCACCCAGGACTATGTCCTTCATAAAATGAATCACATGTTTTTTTTTTTCTTTTTGAGACAGGGTCTCACTATACAGTTGAGGCTGGCCTTGAACTCACTTTTGTAGCCCAGGCTGGTCTCCAACTCACACCAATCCTCCTGCCTCAGCCTCACAAGTGCTGGGATTGCAGGTGTGTGCCACCACGCCCGGCTATGGATTACATCTTGCATTCCTTTAACCTCAGATCTTCAGCAGCCCAGGTACTTCCCTTGGAGGACCCAGCCCTATTCTACCTGGGCTCCAGTGGCTCTCAGACCTCTTTTCTTACCTCATTTCACCCCATTTGTTAGACCTTGCATATCTGCCTGTCTCTGCTCTGGATCATCTTCACGTATACGTTTGTCCCTTCGGTGTAGCCAGGTCTTTGATCAGTTCTGTCCCTTCCTTGTAGCAGTACCATTTCTTTCTTTTTTCTTTCGTTTTCTTTTTTTCCTTCAGAGACTTTATTAGTCACAGAGGCAGTCAGTAGGTGGTTACAAATGGCTACTGGACTTCCTCAAGGGAAAGTAAGGTACAAGAGCCTGCGTTTTCCCTGCCTTCTCCTTTCAAGGCTGCATGTGGATGGCCCCATGCAGCTGGATGACCTCTCCACGAGGGATGGGTTCTTGACTATGGTCTGTACCAGATGAGCATACTCAGCAGGGTCTCCAGGTGGTGTGGGGAAAGGTACCTGGCTGCCCAAGAAGTGGCATACCTTTTCTGGGAGGCTGTGTGGTGCCAAACAGGCCTGGAGCACTGGTCATCACCCGAATGCCTATGGGAGCCAGATCCTGAGCAATGGGCAGTGTCATGCCCATTATGCCTCCCTTTGATATAGAGTATGCAGCTTGTCCATCCTGGCCCTCAAAGGCAGTCACACTGGCAGTATTGATGATAATCCCACGTTGGCCTCCTTGGTCTGGTTCATTCTGGCACATCTCACTAGCAACCGGGCAGATCACATTGAAGGTGCCTAAGAGATTCACATTGATAACTTGCTGGAAGTCCTCCAAGCTGTGGGGCTGCTTCTTCAAGGGTATGTCTTACTGGCGACTGCAGGACCTGCACAGGTGACAGCCACATCCACATGGCCAAAAGTTTCATTTGCTAGAGTCAGAGCTGTCTGCATATCCTTCTGAGATGTTAAGTCAGCTGGGACAAATATACAGCTCTTTCTTAACTTCTTGACCAGGGCCTCTCCATCAGACGTGGGCAAGTCCAGAAGCACAGCACTAGCTCCTTGGTCCATTAGTCAGCTGTAGCCAAGCCGAGGCCTGAAACTCCTCTGGTTATTACTT
>PVJA010032310.1:0-24229 GCA_004027025.1 Myocastor coypus | reverse complement strand
GTGGGCCTTTCCACACGGACTCCAATCGGCTGTCAGGCCTGAGCTGGCGTTTCTGAACAAGGAATGAAATATTTTCTCTACTTAGCTGGGAAAATCCGTAGTGGATTTCGTTTAGAAAAAAAGAATCTGGCCTTCGAATATTGGAGTCGCATCCTTGAACCAAAGCCAGTATTTGGGGATCAGGATGCCAGGAGCAGAGGAAGAATCCCCTCTGGAAAATAAATGTCAGATCACTCCCGCCGGAGAGGGGCGTAAACAAGGCATGCAGGAGAGCGGTTTCTCCGGGGTGGGCATCTGGGGGCAAGGCTAGGGGGAGCAGAGGGGAAAGCCGTCCGCCTGCTGAGGAGAGAGTCTGGGTGTCAGGCTCTAGTCCAGGAGCACCGGGAAGCGGCACTTCAGGCAGAAGGGGCTCAGTGCTGTGGTTTCCACACCCAGGCCTTCCTCTGTGCAGGTGGCCAGGTGCGACCCACAAAGGGGGAGAAGAATAGGGTCCCAGAGACAGTCCCGGCTGAGACTCGGGCTCTGCGTGTCACAGAACCATGGCCAGAGAGACCATCCCGACCTCTCCGTTCTCAGCGCTGCTGTGGCCCATGGCACTTGAAGAAGCTTCCCTGGAAATACCGGCTTTGGACAGCAATCCCCACGCTGGCCTCTGAGGCTTCTCTTTTGCTGGGGGTGCCCAGAACTGGAGAACACTCTTGAGAAGACAAAGAGCCGTTAAATATCCACCCACGGGGCTCTGGTGCTTTCATTTATTTTTAATTTTTCTTCGGGCCGCAGTTTGCTAAGTCACTCCGTTGTTCAGGCTGAGCTCGCACTGGCGCTCCTCCTGCCCCAGCCTCCAAGACTACTGGGATTCTAGGTGTGTGGCACCATGCCCACCCAGACCAGAATTCCTTGGCAGAGGGAGGGTTAACATTTGACCTAAACAGGACACAAGGCTAGTACTCCCAGCTGACTACCGTGACAGAAATGTGGGCCCCATTCTACAAAGCCTTCCTTCCCTTCCCTGGGACTGAGACCTTCCCTTACAGGGACACCACGATGGCTTCACGGTCCTATAGCTTTTCCTGATGAAAAGTAGGTGGTACAGTGACACTGGCGTTAGAGTCCTCGGCTTTGAACTCCTCAGAGACCTACTTAGTAGATGGCCTTGGACGACTGTCCCAGCCACTTCAATTCCTTTTTTTGAGAGAGGGTCTCGCTATCTATTCTGGGCTGCGCTTGAACTCACTGTGTAGCCCAAGCCGGCCTTGAACTTCCAGCCCTCCTCCTGTCTCGGCCTCGCAAGTGCTTGGGTTACAGGCGTGTGCCACCACGTCCTTCCCTCTCCCAACCAGTGTAGAGCAGAGATTCTTAACCAGCAGAGAATCTGATCTCCCCAAATACCTGACTGGAGACATTCGTGCGCCAGAACTTGCAGTGGCAGGTATCCGTATCTAGTCGTGGACGAGACCAGGGAAGCTGGTCAGCCTCCTGCCATGCACGACAGTCACCCAGCCCCAGGTTCACCGGGGCTGAGGCTGTAAGATCCTTTCTGAACACTTCCACTTCCTCATGGCCACAGTGCACTGTGGGACCCACATCAGGGACAGCACGACACGTGTGTCCCAGCCAGCCTTCCATCACTGTAACTTACCACAGGACAGATCAATTTATAGAGAGAAAGGTTTCTTTCAGTAGCTTTGTCCCTAGTTAGGTAAACATACTTTCAGGCAAGTGATGTGTTTTCAGGGTGGGCAGCCCCCTACCACAGGTGAAGGACAGAGAAGCAAAACCACTTACCCCTTGACCCGGAAGTCAAAGAGAAGAAGGAGGAAGTGATCTCTTTTTAAGGACACACCCTGAGAGATCCGAAGCCCCCTCCTCAGACCCTTCCTCTTGAAGGGGCCATGGCCTCCCGACAGTGGCAGGCTGATGGCCAGCTGCTTAGCAGACCCAAGAGTTCCTGCAAGGGATGTAATACATGCAAAGAGGTCGAAAGGTCGTTGTGTGTGTGTGTGTGTGTGTGTGTGTGTGTGTGTGTGTGTGTGTGTGTGTGTGTATAGCATGGGAGGAAAAACTATTAGTAGTCTTCTGAATTTTACACAGCGACTTAACACAGAGAGACACTCTGAGCACGCAGGTCACTCCCAAGCAAGCAGGCTGACACGCGTGACGGATCCAAGAGGAAAGCACATTTCCTGACGGTCTGCCCACCAGCACATCATCCCGACAGCCGTCCCTGCCCTCCCCCCCACCCCAGCCAAGCCTGCAGATTGGAGGCAGAAGCCATGATTAAAAAATGAACATGAGTAGTTTTTTTTTCTTTTTTACCCCCCTTTTTGTTCAAATAATCCAGTTTGCTGCCTGAGACAAATCATTATTCATGTGGAACCTGCTCGGGCCGCCCCTGGGGAGGAAAGCTAAATTGATTTAACATCTAATCCAGTTTGTACCTCCTGCTAACCCCAGTGGTGTGCTCACAGGCAGGGAGGGGTGGGAGGAAGGGACCCAAGGCCGAGGTCTCAGGCGAGCTCTTCACAAAGTGAGATGGAGCCTCGGCGTGTTGCGATGGCGCCCCTTCTTCCTGTCTTGGCCTTTCTCATTCTCTGAGGGTTTTTTTTTTTTTTTTTTTTTTTTTTTTTTTTTTTTTTTTTTTTTTTTATCTTTCAGCTCATAACAAAAAATAGCAGTCCAAACCGCAGCTGCTTTCGCTGTCGGAGGGGAATCTCTGGCACCAACAGGCAACTTGACGTCCACTTTGGTGATGTTCATTAGAAGCACGGGAGGGTCGCTGGGTGCAACAGAAGCACACAGAAAGTTCTAGAACCAAACCGCAGTAGGTTCTGGGCTCCTCACAGCCAGAACCGGCACATGGTCCTCTGTGCAGGAAGCGGTCCTGAAGAGGTCCTGATCTTCCTGTTGGGGTTGCCGGTGCATGGGGGCTGCAAGGTCCGATGCCCCAGGTCCCACCGAAGTCCCTCCTGTCCTCCATGTGGAGAAGAGGAGTGGACCGGTTTCCCTCCTGCTGGGTGGACAGGCAACAATCTTGTCACAGTAAGGAAGCAGTGTGGCACCAGAAGCCCAGGCGTCTGAGCCAGCTGAGAAAGGCCCGCTCCTGGCTCTGCCTGGCACAGGGGAGGCTGCCATGGGACCAGGGGAGGGCAGTACTGAGAAGCAACCGTAAAGAAAGTGACATCGCCAGGCAGAAGTGGGTGCAGAGCCCTGGCTTCTCCCATGGTGCCGCCCCCTGGGGAGAGTGACGGGAGGCAGCAGGCCCCGCCCCACTTGCTCCTTGGCACACACCCAGGGCCACCCCTGGCTGGCTGTCCCCTGCCACACTCTGACCCTCAGGGATCTCCTGCTTGGCTTCCACCTTGGCCTCCGCGCCTGATGCGTGGTGGTCGCATGGCTCTTCAGGAGCTGAGGTGGGGAACGGAATTGCCCCTGGCGTTCATGGCATCACAGCCCCGGGAGTCCAAGTCCTCTGCGTGGATGTGTGTGTCACGGGGGGGCACACGCAGCATTTCTGTATGTGCCTTGCAGTTTGCGTGTTTGTGTAGGATTTATGTTTCTGCTTAGTTGTATGTTTGCGTGCATGTATATTGCTTGTGTGCCTATGTTTATGTGCATGTTTATGTGTCTGGGTATGTATATCTGTTTATCTTTGCATTCCTGTATGTTTACGTACTGTGTACTTTGCTCAGTGCCTGTTTGTACCTTATTTGAGTTTCTGTGTCTTTGTATGCACATCTGTGTGATTATTTTTATGTATAATAGCATGCATTTATGTGGATGTTTTGTCTATATTTGTTAATATTTCTGTGTGTCTACATATATGTGCACATGTTTGTGTACATATGTTTGTGTTTTGTGCTTCTGTGTTGGTATTTTTGTATCCTTGGTGGATACAAAACTCTATATGTTTATGTGTTTGTTGTTTTGTGCTTCTCTGCATGTTTTTGTTCCTCGGTGTATGCCCTATCTTGTTGTTGTTGTGTTACTTCTACCTGTGTGTGTGTCTGTGCGTCTGTGCTTCTGTGTACATGTTGGTGGTGTTTATATTTGTGCGTCTTTTGTGTTTGTGTTTTTGTGTATGTGTGTGCGTGTGTGTGGAGAGGATGGAGTAGGAAGAACCCTGGCTTACACAGGAAGAGGCGCCCGCACACGCCAGCCCAGTGGCTCCCACAAAGGTGATGCAGCTGAGAGGGCCCGGGTAGTCTCCATCCTCCCTGAGCCGGAACCTGGCGTAGCCTCTGGCTCGTTCTCCCCGGCACGTGGTGCGGATCCCTCTGTTTCCCTCCCCGACTTCCTGTGACCCCCTCTCACTGGCCTCCTGTGACCTGCGAGACCTGGTCTGCTGGCTGTCACCTGGCTGGCATGGCTCCTCCTGCACCAGGTCCCCTGTCAGCGCTGTGTGGGCCGCAGGCACCGCCCTGGAGAGCGCCTGCTGCTGTGTCCCCGACCAGTCCTAAGGGTGTGGGGTCCCTGCTGTCATTCAGGGCTGACTCCCACTCTAGGGTGACGTGGTCCCTGGGCCTCCAGAGCTCCGCTGGAAGCCACACTGCAGCAGCAGGAGGACTGAGGGGCAGGGTGGACGCACAGATGGAACACGCCCCTGGAACTCTGGGTGACCCCCAGCACCACCGGGACATCAGCAAGCAGTCGGGGTGGCAGCTGGGCCTTCTAACCCTGACGCAGCTACAGCACAGAACTGCGGAAGCAAGGAGAAGAGCCGACCGAACGAGTTCCCAGGGCTGGCGCTTTGAGAAGCCAGCAGGGTCTACTCAGAGCAGGACGGTGCTTTCCCCACTTCCTGCATGTCCAGAGGACAAAGCAGGTGCCTCCTGCTCAGCAGTCAGCAGGGGAGCCTCCCTTCTGGTCCTGTGACGCTGTAGCTTCACAGTCCCTACGCAAGCTTCTGAGAACAGACTCTGGGCAAAACAAGGGAGGAAACGTCACACTTGGTACTAAAACGGCTGGAGCGCCGCCCCGCAGCTACGCATGCGTAGCTACCTGAAACACTCCCGGCTTGAGAACGGGCGTGTGTGAATCACCCAGCCTCTCTTATGCACCCAGCAGGTGCGAGGCTTTAGTGGCGCCAGGCGCGAGAGAGGTTTCTCATTATCACCTACCACTTACAGGTGAGGAAAACGGAGCTCAGCGTTCGCATCAGAGCAAGCCTTGTGGGGGCTTCGGACCCTGCTACATCTCCAGCCTACGCTCGGTGGACTCCCGGCGCCTGCAGGCGGGCCCCTGTGTGCGTGGCTCCGTGTGGGCCGCAACGCATCTTCTTGGGTCTGGTTCCTACATGGTGCAGCCTCACCTCCGATGATTCTCGAAACTCACCCTTGCTGGGAAATAGGCTACGGCCTCCAGCGCACGATTTCGTTTTAATTCCTACACGAGTTGAATGCGATCCAATGTGCACTGCTCTCTAGGCGCAGTCAAGGCACCAACTTTGGACATCCGACCAACCCCCCGCCTCATAGAAATAAATAACTGAATTACTGAATGAACGGCTGAATACATGAATGAGTTGGCCTGAGAGACTTTGGAGACTGACGGGCTGGACTCCATTGAGGCCCCACTGACACCTAGTGGGGTGCGCTCAGAGAAGGGGTGCCCTCCTGCCCTGTCGGCTTCTCCGTCTGCAGGAGGGCGCAGTGATATCCGCTCGCCTTCCAGGCTTGCACCGGGAGCACCTGAATCTGTCCCGTTCAGCCGGGGCCTGCCGCGCCTCCCCTGCAGCTGCTGTTGCCACACCAGTCTTTATGATCTAACGGCCACCTCAGGCCAGGTTTCTTCAGGGACTGCAGGGCCCCTTCACCCTGCCACATCGGCATCCAGGCACCACCGCTCCGGCGTAGCACTTGGATTCATGTTGAGACTGAAAACGCCCTGGAAGCTAAATCCCGCCTTTTCTACATCTTCCCACCCATCCTTCCTTCCACGGCCCCAAAGACTTGGCACTTGGTGCGGGCTGCAAAGTTTCAGCTCAGGAATCCAAGAAGCAGGAATTCTCACTGGGACACAGACGCGAACAAGCAGCTGATGCAGAAAAAAAGCCTCGTTCCCTCCCAGCAAGCCTGGAGCTTGACCCGAGCCAGTGTCTGTGCAAAGCAATCCCCCAAATAGCCATCCTAAATGCAAAGGGGCGGGGGGCAGGAGCGGGAGAAACCTCAATGTCCAAGGGTAGGGGATCTGTTTAAGTCAGGGTGTTCCGATGTGTGCTCTGAGCAGTTCTACTGAAACCATGACAATAGACTCATTAGTTAAGAGCCGGTGAGATAGCTCAGTGGACTAAGTGCTTGCCTAGTCAAGCTAGGGCCTGGGGTTCAATCCTGAGCACCACATGCCATCCCTGCTGAGCCAGCCACTCAGGCCGGGTATGGTGGCGCATACCTGCAATCCCAGGGCTGGGATGGCTGAAAACATGAGGAACCGTGCAAGTCCAAGCTGTGTGTTGAGGTCCCGCACCAAGTACGTTAAAAAAAATCAATAGGTAAAACCATAAGTTACTGAATCAGTGAATCAAATTTCACATTGAAAAGGCTCTCAGCATATACCTTGATTTGGCTGTACATAATACTTTTCATGATAATATATTAAGGATACAGTACCCATCTTTTCTTACCATTGATCTGTATCAGAGGAGCTGATTTCTGTAAACTACATTTCCCAGGATCCTTTGCTAACTGCTATTCCCCCCCACCCCCTTACTTTCAACCTGAGAGAGATCTGTGGCATACGACAAGATGGGAAGTAGGGAGGAGCCTCGATATTTCTCCCTCCGCTTTCCCAGCCCAACCTGGCAGTGGCTTTGTCTTCTTCAGAGTCCCAGCCCCCACGGGACAGCCTCCCTTCCTCAGGCCTGCCTCCACCCATATGGCTCCTGCTTCTGCTCTAGGCCCTGACCTTGGCTCGTTAACGCAGGAGACTTGCTGCTGACAGGAGCGGTTAATGGTTGCATCCCTCCAAGCCCAGGGAATTTCCAGGTGAAGGTGGGAGCCAGAGTGCTTTCACAAGCCGGCCTGTCTATTGGACGGCCCTTGGAAGCAGCCTTCGCAGAACTTGTGATCACCCCTCCTAAAGACACTCATGAAAGAGGACTTCCAGAAGTGCTTGAGAAAGTGGCCAGAGTATGGGACAAGTGAGTTTAAAGGGACGGGGAGCCGTAGGAGGGGGAGTTAGTGGCAAGGTGTATTTCAATCCACTTTTCAAATGCAATCATATTCCCCATGTATTTTGATCACACTACGTGTAGAGACTCAGGAAATTTTCTGAAAGTCCAGGTCTACCCTCAGAGGAAGTGCCCCACCGAGTTAGACTGGCAAGGGGCTTCTGACTGGCAGGCACGCAAGCGAGCAAGGAAGTGAAGGCTTTTTCCCATCTCGACCTGGACTTTCCACCCCAAGAAGAAGCCACCTACAGTAAGCCATGCCCTCACACCCACACATGGTAGGATTTTGGAGTGGGGGCTGGAAAGAGAAACCCAGGGTCTAATTGTTTTTTTCAGAAATCATATAATGCCTCTGTGGATTCACACAAGAGAACACGTCCTGGTAATAGATGAGGTACAAGTGCCATGTTTCCCGTGAGCTACATCCAGGGTCTTGCTGGAACGCGTAGCCCTGTTGCATACACCAAGTATTGCTTGAAGAGGCCATGAGGGGAAGAGAATGGTTTGAGGAAGAAATCCTCAGCTGGCGGTGATCCGAACAGGGAAGAAGGAGCCCTGGGAGAGAGAGTGAGAGCTGGAACGCCGGACCCACGCTCCTCCGAGTTGCTCCGTCAGGTCCCCCAGGGTTGAGAGGAAGGTGAGAGTGGATGTCCCGGGAGGGAGGCTTCCTGCGCCAGTGCCAGGGGTGCCGGCTGCCTCTCCGACACTGCCCCCATGCTCAGAAGTAGGTTCTTCCCATTGTACAGATGGGGAGAACCCCGGCACCCCGGGATGTGCTGGTGAAGATGAACGGGCCCAGCTCACTCCAAGGTCTCAGCTCGCCTCCTCTGCTAACAGAGGCAGCTGGTTAGAGGCTGATGTTCCATCCCTTTGTAGTTGCAAGGACAAGGGACAGGCGCGAGAGCCAGACGCCCCTCCTCTTCACCTCGCTTCTGCAGCAGCCTTGGCTTTCTAGGAGCCCTGAGCGCTGTTTGTTTTGCAATTACCATGCGTTAAAGGGGCCCTCTGACATTTTCACGGGGGAGGGGACCAGGTACCAACGTCCCCCTCCCCACTCTTCGACTGTCATTTCCTCTGCCTTTAACTGATAATTGCATAATAGCCCCAGCGCAGGCGCAGGCACCTTTCCAGCGCGCTTAGGCTGCGCTAACGCCAAAGGGCCCTGTGAGGAAATAGCCTTGATGTTGCGTGCCAAGACAGGCGGCAGCAAAAAGGGGCTCTTTGCTTTTGAGGTCCCTTCACACAATGTGGCACATGGGTGCACGAATTGCGCTCCCCACCCACAGTCCAACAACCCAGGGCCAAAGCAAACACTGCCCAAGTCATTAGTGAGGCCCAGTCATTGGCCTCATGTAAACATTTGTAAAAGTCTTCAACACCCATGCTAGAAAATACACGCTCGTGCGTGCATGTCTATGTGTGTGCCCGAGTGCGTGTGCTTCCCATAATAACTTGATTCAAGATCAAGTTTACAATTTTACGTAGCTGTAAGCAACTGAGCTCGCTCACTTTTATATGTTTATCCTACGGGGTCTCTGTCCTGAGTCCAGAAATGCTCTTGCTTCCAAAGCAAAACAACAAGAAAAGAAAAGATGCTTACCCCAGCTCAGAGATGGAGGATGACAAAGTCACTACTGTCGCTTTTGGAGGAGCGCAGGCCAACCTCTGCCTGTCACTTCCACGCGGCCAGTGCTCACTCAGGTTTCTTTGGGCATAGCGCATCGCTTTTGGGGGCAGCAGTGCACATAGCGCCATTCCTTTCCTCCAGTCCAGCTGCTTGGGACCGTCCGACCCCTGTGCCCCATGTCTGATTGAAGGAATTCACCGAGTTACCCAGACCCAGCCTGTGGTGCTGCAGGTGTGAGAGGTCTCCCTCTCCTCCCAATGCCCACGGTGGCACCTCCTTGCAAGTCCTGATAGCCCATGCCAAAGGTTTCCCCAGATGCCCAGAGCCCCTGTATGGGCCACCCAGAGTGGATGGATTTCACGCACCCAGGAGCATCTCCCAGCCAAGGGTGTGTGTGTGTGTCGGGGAGGTGTCAGAGAATCAATAGTGCAGCTCCCTTGTCCCTAGGTGGTGACAAGCGTCCCCCTCAGAAGTTCCCCAAGGGGAGCAGTCTGAACTGTCTCATGAGTGTCCCACGGCCGTCAGCAGCCAGCGTCCACAGCAGAGAATCCTTGTCCCTTCCCTGCCCTCCTCCTGCCAGCACTCTCTGGGGATTTCTCAGGTAAGTCCCCTGTGCTCAGGCCATTGCCTCGGCATCTGTGTGACAAGGACCCGGGCCTAAGGGACAGCAGCGTGGACAGCACCAGGCAGGCATCTGGCTGCAGACACAGCCAGCGCAGGAGGGGCAACGTCGGAGGACAAGGAAGAGACGGTCCTCTGGTGACAGCACGCTGAGCGTCTGGATCCCACCGTGCCTGAAGGTGGCATCTGAGGTGGCCTCGACCCAAGGCAACGTGTGTAGAAGCAGTCTCTGCAGAGACCGTTCTCATGCCTCCTTTCCACGCTGTCCTCTGCGGCTGCTGTGCTGGCGCCGGCTTCTACGAGCAGAGGCTATGAATTCCCTCCCAGTCACTGGCTCTAGCCTATGCAAGAGAGGGTTAAAGCCAGCGGGTGACACAGTTCAGAGACCCTGGACTGTGAGGCCGTGTAAATAACCTGCTGGCACTTCGCTCTTGTGCTGTGCTCTTGTCTGCCAACCAGGCCCGGCCTGGGCAGCCCTCAGGAGATGTTAACTCAGCGGCCTCATCTGCTTGACTGACTGTCATCCTGACACTCACTCGGCGAGTGATGAAGCCCTTAATTAGCGCATGTCTTGGGGGTCCTCCTGCCACCTCTTTGGCTCTCTGCCCTCCCTAGGCCTCCCCCTCTCTCCTTTGTAGCCTCTCCAGAGACGATGCCACCCGCCGGCCCATGCTGAGTGCCCTGTGGGTCAACCCCTTTCACCCTCTGAGGTGTGGGCTCTGAGCCCCAGATTACAGAAGAAGAAACAGGTCCCAAGAAGTCACACTGCCTGGTGTCACTGTCAGACAAGACCCAACTCAGGCTGGGTGCAGCAGCACAGCTATAATCTCTGCACTCTGGGAGGGTGAGGCAGGAGTCAGGAGAATCCCAAGTTCCAAACCAAGCTGGGGATTTAGTGGGTTAGCAGGACCCTACCACAGAACAAACCTTAACTGATAATAATAAAAAAAAAGACTTAAGAATGTAGTTTAGCGGAAAAGCCTTTGAGTCAGTCCCCAGTACCATTACCAGAACTCAACCCACAAAACCAACACAAAACAAAACAGCCCTGACTCCAGCCCTGTTATTTACCAGCTGTATGACTTCCTATGTTATTTAACCTTTGAAAGCTTCATTTTCCTATGAGAGAAAAATAGGCATACTGACTTCCTGGCCTCTAGGGATGAGGAAGCAGCGTTCCTTTTGCCTCGTGCTGTGTTGAATTTTCAGAGTGCTTGCACAACAGATCTTAAAAAAACACCATCATCCTCATTCTTCACTGAATCCCTAAATGATTAAAACGTGCACCACATATTCAGGCCCTGAAAACATATGCTCATTTATCTCGAAGACAAGGAAAGCTACTTCAAGCTAACAATAGCCATATTCCCCTATAATGTACATGCTATATATGTTTTAAATTGTTTAATCCTCACAACAGTTGGGGAAACAGTTGGGTTAAAGCAGTGTGTCCAAGTGCAGAAACACCATGGAGCCAGGAGTCCGCTGTTGGGCTCCAGATGTCATTTTCTTAGCCCTCCCACCGTTTGGCCAAGGAAGGGCGTGTGCCCCTGATGGCTTTGCTAAGCTCAGTGTCGCACAGGTGGCTGTAGAACCCACATTTTATGAGTCACAGTGTGAGCTGCTCTCTGCTTTCAACCACCCTGCATGTTGTGAATTCAAAGAGGTTCACGTTGGGGCGTCTGACGTATTCCACGTCGCACTAAATTTAAAGCCACGTGCATCTCAGCGAGGGCTCAATGGTTCAGCACTAGGAAATGCATCAAGGGGAGTCTCCGGCATCAAAGAAAATCCAGACCCACCTTTAGGAGGTGGATCACAAGAGCCACCTGGGGTCCATGTGGCTTGACGGAAGTGTACCGCCTACCTGGAGATGGGTGAGGCCAGGGGCCCCTCCCAGCCTGCTCTGCCGTACCTGCCTCCATCCCAGCCAAGGCTGAGTGCCTGGTGAAGCCGCTTTCCAAGACATGCTGGAGTTGAAAACAAACCACGCCCCATGCCAGCTCTGCAAGCTCTGGCTTCTTTGCGACATCTGTCATCCCAACACAGAGCATCACTTGTCCCCTGGGTGGCTGCTGCAGTGGTTTGGGTCCAAGGGCTGGGTCCTTGGTCCCCACAGTGGCAGCACAGGGAGTGCCATGGAGTCTTTCGGACACAGACCCTGGAGGGAGGTTTTAGGTCCTTTGAGCTTCTCGCACAAGTGGACACGGGCACACTGGGCGGGGATCCCAGGAGATGGAGTGGTAGGGACAGCCCGAGCCCGTCCCTGGGTCTCTCCCTGGTGTCCTCCTTTGAGATCTGCGCAGGGCTCTGCCATTTGCCATGACACCCTCACTCAGCCTGTGTCTTGCTGTCTGGGATCTTGTGAGCTAAAGGAAACTCTTTTCTTTATAAAGTTAGCTTGCCTAAGGCATTTTGGCATAGCAACAAAAATCTGGCTAAAAGGGTGTAAACAACAATAGAATAATGACAAGGTAGTATAGACCATCATAGACATTATCTTCCACCTGCGGGGCTGGTGAATAAAATCATCCAGATAAAAAAGTTAACATAAGGTATCTGTAGCAAATGCTCAGTAAATGCTTATTATTATTGTAAATCTATTGTTGAATGTTTCATGCTTCATAATTAGAAACTAATATTTCTCAGTAAGCACCTTAACAGATATTTGAATATCAACTATGAATGAAACATTGAATATTCTGTAGTAGATAAGTAGCAACCATGCCCTGTCCTCAGGAGTATTTTATTTCTAGCCTAGCACAATCTAGGGAATGTTTTGTGCTGCGGGGAGCATTCTCCACTGGTACCACCTAGTACGAGTGAACTGTTATCTTGTGACTACTAAGCTAGGGCAATGTGGCTGCTGCCCACTGAAGGACTGGATTTTGTTGTTGTTTTGAAGTAGAGGAGTCTTCACTGTGTAGCCTTGGCTGGCCTCGAACTCATGGTTGTCCTCCCGCCTCAGCTTCCCTAGTTCTGAGATTATAGGCATGGGCCCCCATGTCCAGGAAGTACCGGACTTCTGTTTGATTTTGTTGAATTTTGCTTAAGCTTCAGTATCTACACTTGGCGAATGGCTACTGTATTGGACAGTGCAAGTGTAATAGCTTCAAACAGATGCTTCTTCGCAAGGCAGCAACTATTATGTGACAGAGGAGCCGACTGATGAAGGTCTACGTGTCAGAAAAATGTTGAGCCCTGAGGATTCGGCAGTAAGTCGGCTGCTTGAGTATTGGCTCTGAAGAGAAGATATTTAAGCTAAAACACAAATGGACCCATCATGTCTTGTGAAGAATGGGAAGAAAACTATTCCAGAAAGAGAGATTGGCCGTAATGTCTGTCTTATCTTAAGCTACCACATCCAAAGTAGCTTAAGACGGACAAGGACAAAGAAACACAAAAGAGTAGGAATCACTGTGATGGGGAACCAGAGTGTCTGAGATGTCAGATGGGTCAAGGCAGATCATGTCAGAACTTTTGGACTCTGACAGTCCTCCAGAAGACTGGGCCATGATGAGAATTACAATTTTAAAAAATCATCCGTTGTGCTGTGCACGAATGAATTGTCCCACATTTACAGTAGGCTCAGGTCCATAGCCAAGAAGCTGCTGGGGTCACTGGGATGAGAGATGGTGTCTTAGGCCAACAAGAGTATGAGACATTTAACTTGCAGCCTGGCATGAGATGAGAATTTGGAAGACAACCCTTATTAGCTTTTGGAGACTCCTCATAAACAGTAGTTTACGTTAGCCAGCCAGACTGTCCAAATGTATTCATGGATCCCTGCCATGAACCTCAGGAGTCTCAGCACTTCTAGTGTTGAGTTAAATGGATTCACCTCCTTTAAAAAGGGAGACAGAAATCGCTTGTCCTCTAAGCCACCGGACAAAAGATTGAGCTAGGGCCTGACCCCTGGCTGGATGGCATGATCCGCTCTGAGAGGTCTTCCAGCTCCAGAAAGACAATTCCAGAAAGACACTGTTCTGTTCGTCTCAAATACACTTCTGCTTCTTAGAAACTAAGGCCGAGTTCTTCTCATGTGGAACACATTGTTGCCTCTTCCCGGAGGAGCGGAAGGCTGAGTGCACCCAGATGGGGAGCTTGGCCTCAGCCCCATCGCATCCTCGCAGCAAGGAGGCCATGGGGCTGCATCCTGGCTGCACTGCGATGGACAGGGCGTTGGCAGAAAGGAAGCCGGCCCACGCTGGAAATCGGCTGCTGGAGGCCATTAAGCTCTCTCTGCAAGGAGCCATGTGTAGTGTGAAATTCCACATCCTTTCTCGTTGGGGCTCAGTGGTTAGGGCTTGCACCCAACAACCTGCCTCCCACTGAGCTTGTCCTTCCAAGCCACCCCCATCTTGAGTTCTCTGGCTTGCACAAGTTGGAAGACTTCCTCCTGGGCCCTCATTGAATGCATCCATTTGCCCAGTTCTACCTTCAAACCAGATGTCCAACATATAAGCACAAATAAGAGGAGAACACCAAGGAAAGACCTCTGCTCGTTCCCTGACTCTGGGAAACTGGAAAGCCACACTACGCAGTGCTCAGCCTCCATAAACGATCTTTCATGGGAAGACTTTTTTTTTTTTTTTTAAGCTACCCCTGACTGGAAGTGGGAAAAGAAGACTTCTTCTCAGTTTCCCATTGGAAGACCATAGCGATGGTGGCCTTGCACTGACTGTGTGATTTCAGACACAATTAAGATGTGTGATGCCCTTCAGCTTCTTTGGAAGACAGAGCAAGACAGCACAACCTTGGAGGTGTATTGGAAAGAGCAGTGTGAGAATGTGTGGAAACGTCTACCCACAGGGGGCCTCGGCAGAGGTTGGGCTCCCAAGTTCTGTAGATATGAGCCCTGCATGCTCGGTTCAGGGGGAACTGGACATTTATAGCCACCAAGGCCCAGGCTTCCAAGATCTATGTGTCTTCGCAAGAGTGGCTCCAAAGGGAGGCATCTTGTTTTTGGTGTCATGCACTTTGACCTCAAGATCTCACGACTGTGGGCTCAACCCACATTTCAGCCAGGAGGGAAGCCCTAGCCAAGCAGCTTCTCCCTGCCCAGTTTCCCAGCTTCTGGTGGTAGCAATAACACATCCTGTCCTGCAGAGCTGTGCGTCTCCATCTGATGCTTCCTAGAGCCAAGCCAAGCCAACCTGGACACCATAGTGGCTTAGTGAGATCCTGTCACAAAATGCCTTTAAGAATGGGAGATATATCTCAGCTTGAAGGCCCTAGGCTCAATCCCCATTGCCATACATAGACACACAAATTATGCCCCTCCTGCGTGCCCAGGGGATATGGAAGTAAATAGGACAGTAAATGTGACCCGTCACAAGAGGCAAGTGTTCGAGAACAAGAACTCCAGCACAGAGGGCCCTAGGGGTATAGCGGCCAAGTGTGCCAGACAGTGATGAGTTCTAAGATGAAATATTATGCAGAGGAGAGAGAACGCGGGCTAAGGGGGCAGGAAAGGTCTTTCTAGGTTTAAGCAAAGGCCTGGAGGGAGTGAGGGCTATGGAGATAGCCAGTGGACAGAGCACTTGTGGAAGAGGTCAGCACATGCAAAGGACCTGGGGTCCGGGAAAACAAACCAGCAGCACCCTGGACGTGCTGAGGGAGGGCGAGGCTGCCTGGCATGGTCCTTGCGGAGCACTGCGTATGCTACACAGCAGCTGCGGGGTTCCTGGCCTTGGGCTCAGTTGTGGACCCCTGCTTAGCATCACTGTTCCAAACCCCGCAATGTGAACACTGAACACTTCGTTTTCAGTTTTAAGTGATTCAGGGCTGCCAACAAACTGGCCTCCCAGTGTTTCTGCAAATCAGACCTTGGGCATCTGCTCGATATGGAAATATCAGACCGGAAGGCGCCAGGGCCCCAGCGCCCACCATATGCCTGGCTGACAGGCTGTCGGGCAGCCCCTCAGAAGCACGGCGACCCCGTGGCTTTCCTGGAGCTGGATGCCGGTGGGTCCCAGGCTCGCTGCCCGACCGCATCATCGGTGACGTCCAGGGCCAGAATGCCCCAATTAGCAGCCCTCTGCTGCACAGATGCTTGGGGGGGACACAGGGAGACAAAGAGGTCAGCAGCCTGGGTGGCTTTCCTGGTGCCCCACCCTGCTCTGCACCGTGGGCTGCGCCATGGCCAGCCGGAGAATAGCAGTTTCCGTCCCGGGGCCTCAGCCCACTGCCCCTGCCCTGGAAGCTGGCAATTTTCTTAAAGACCAAAGGTCAGAGAGGTGCAGAAGGGGATAACTAGGAGGAACGCGCCCCTGACCCAGGCTGGGGCTCACTGGGGTGATCCAGAACTTGGACCCGACGTGGGCGGCCTGGTGGCAGTGAGCTCATTAGGGCGCAGGGGCAGGCCAGCATCGGTTCCCTGGGCCCATTTGCGACACTTCCCACAAGGGCAGAGCTGAGCGGCCCCAGGATGCATGGTTGCCAGGCACTATGCTGGGCGTTCTCGTCGTGCTTGGAGCCTTCACACTGAGATGCACCAGTTGTTTGTTTGTTTGTTTCAATTTCTTTTTAAAGAATTTTTTTATTTCTTGTTTCAGAACCTTTATTTGTTTATTCACTCATTTTTATGGCCGGCTCAGCTCCACCCCAAGGGCAGGGCTGGCACAGCATGTGGTGCTGCCGGGGATCGAACCGTGGTCCCTGAAGCCATCCAAGCTTTCCCAAGCAGGTGCTTTAGACCACTGAGCCATCCCGCCGGGCCCGTTTGTTTCAATTTCGAGAGAGGATTTCACTAAATTTTTAGATTGTCCAGGCTGGGTTCAAACTCACAAGCTTCTGCCTCAGCCTTTCCAATTGCTCCGAGAGACCCGTGTTGCCAGGCCTGATCTCTGTTGAGCTCTTTACGCGGAGTTTCCTTGAATGCTTACGAGGAAGGGAGGAGGGTCACAGCGTCCTCTTGGGAGAGATTGGCATGCCAGGGCTCCGAGAGGTCGAGCAAGGCCTGTGAGTCCTTACAAAATCAAGGCAGGGACTGGACACTGGCGGCTCCCACCCAGAGCCAGGAGCCATGTGTGTGGCACCCACACTGCTATTCTTCTCCCCAACCCCAGGCACTAAGTAAGCCAAACTGGAAGACATGCTCCGGAAGACTGGATTGTCATACTTTCTGCATGTGTCTTACTTATCCCTCATTGATGAGACAAAATACCAGACACCCAATATTTAAGGGGAAGGTTTTATTGGGCTCTTGATTCATAGCAGTTTCAGACCATGACTGGCTGGCTCCAAAGCAGGGTGGCAGAGCAGGGAAGCCCATGGAGGCAGAAGGCAGCAGGGCAGGCAGGGCCAAGAGGAGCCTCCTTCCGGTCTTATCCCGCATCCAAGCCGTAGGATTAGAGCAGCGCCAATCCAATCACTCAATCAGTGGACTAACTGAGTAATCGGCCACCCTGAATCCCAGCACCCTTAATCTCAGAGTCATACTGCGAATCATTCACACATGATAGACCCAAGATCCTCACAGCCCACCCCCTGTGACCATAGGAACTTTTGGGGGACATCTAGGCACAAGCCATGACAGTGCTTGTGGCCGTACAATCTCAACCCTAGATCCTGAAAAGCAGTTGTTGTTGTAGTCGATACCAGTCAGAGAGGAGACATAAATGGATCTGTGTGACAGCGTTTCAATAAAACTTTATTTACCAAAATGAGCAGAGGGCCGGCCTTGGTTGGCTCATCAGCCATAGCTTACCAACAGCTAAGATGGATGGTCACCGCTATAACTTTCACAGGGCTTCACTGCTTTTTTTAAAATTTTGGTTTCTCTCTATTCAGTTAGGTTGCTTGTGGTTTGGGATTCAAGTATGTCTGTCTCTTTATTTTTAGTCCTTAAGAAAGATGTTTGTAGGGCCGGTGGCATAGCTCAGCAGATTAAGCTTTCTTAGGGAAGCACAGGGGCCGAGGTTCGGTGCCTGGCCCCGCCTGCTGCGCCTGCCCTGCTCTTGAGCGGGCTGAGCCAGCAATGGAATCCGAATGCGGTGGTGCATGCCTGTAATCCCAGCACTTGGGAGGTAGAAGCAGGAGGATCACTATGAGTCAGTAGTGAGACCCTATACCAAAAAAAAAAAAGAAGGAACAAAAAGACAAGAAAGATATTTATATAAGTGAACGAATGAATAAGGGAGCAAAATTTGCCCATAGAGACAGTGAAACCCAGTAGTGTGCCATTGTGGAGTTTCCCCAGAGCAGGAGCAGGCCTGAGGGTAGAAATGCAGGACGTTTGCTTGGAAGGCAATCCCAGGAAGTCAGGGAGGGAGGCAGGGTAAGAGGGTGGTGTGGTATAAAGCTGGTTCCAGCTGAGGGCAGCTGCCGTTCAGTGCTTGGGAACCTCCAGAAGACTGAGCAGACCCTTCCACAGAGCTCTGCCAACAGAAGGCAAGGTGTGGGGTGCTTATCTACCTGCCACCCGCCCACTGTAGCTGGAGCAGCACCTCCTGAGGCTGCCCTCAGAATTCCAATTCATTCCAAACAGAGCCAGATATGCTCTGTGCAGCTTGACCAGAGAAGAAGAAGGCAGAGGAGGAGGAAGAGGAGGAGGAGGAGAAGGAGGAGGAAGAGGAGCACTAGAGTTTTCATATTGCGAAGCTAGCTGACTAGGGTGGGTGCCCAAGGAGGGACCTGCACACAGGCCAAAGGCAGCTGGCCCCATACTCTTATAAATAAAGTTTTATTGGAACAGAGCAGAGCTTGTCTTTTAATGTGTTGCCTATGGACACCTTGGTGATATGGGGAAGACTGAGTAATTGTGGAAGGGCATGTGTAGCCGCAGAACCAGAAGGATTTACAATCTGTCTTATTACTGAAAAACCAGACCGACCTCTAGTGCAGGGGATGCAGGCACACACCTTCCACAGAGCAGTTTGAATAACTTGAAACTATTTGAAAATTGTAACATTGCACTTAAAAAAATCTCAAAGTACAACATCTGTTGGAAGAGCACAATGTGCTTGCTTTTTTAATTTTCTTTTTATTACAGAAAAACACCTAACATGAAATCTACCCCTGTAAGAATGACTAAGTACCAAGGACAGGGTTGGGAGCTAAGTAGCCTTGTACGGCAGAGCTCTAGAACAGTTCCACATGGCATGAGTGAAGTCCTGTCACTGGTGAATGGCGACCCCTTTCCTTGTCCTCAAGCCCCGGCTGTGACCATGCTGCCTGCCTTATCTATGAATTTCACTCTGTTCCTGATGCAGGCCAAGTTACGCAGCAGCTGTCCCTCTGTGACAGGTCTACTGCACTTTGTATCATGTCTGCAAGGATCACTTACGTAGTGGCAGGTATCCGCATTTCCTTCTTTTCCCAGGCTGGATAATATTCCCTTGTGCGTATCTATTTATCCGTTCGACCATCTTCAGACCTCCAGGCTGTCCCCTTCCTTGGTTTCCTGTGAACAATGCCGCAGTGAACACGAGTGTGCAAAATCCAGACCCCGTCTTCATTCCTTTCACGTGTGAGCCGCAGAAACAACACCAGACAAGCACACCCACCGCCAACCAGAAAGGAAGCCATCGGGTGAGAGAAATAGCAGCATACCCATGGGGAGAAAGCATTTGCAAACTTCATGTCTGTCAGAGGAGTAGTACCCAACATACATAAGGAGCACAACCCAAGAGCAAAGAGAAGTAACTTGACTAACAGGTGGGCAAAAGGCTCAAGTAGGCTTTCCCCTAAAGAAGACATACAGCCGGCCCGCGAGATATGAGACCACTACGCGGTCACCTCAGCCCTATCAGGATGGCTATTCCTAGACAACAAGTTCTGAGGCAGGGTCGGAACCAGAAAGCTCTCTGTGCTCTGTTGAGGGATACTGTGGCAGCCACTATGGACAGTAGCATGTCTAAACTTTAAGAACAGGCCTACCATGAGGGGCAGGCACCCCACGCCCCACCCTTTTCTATGAGACCGAGGCGCCCATCCCCCTGCCATCTCCTGGCTCCCTACCAGCTCTCCCCTGGTGCTCTACTTGCACACTGGTGTCAGTTGCTGTCCTCCCCTCCCAAGTGTGCAAGTCCGTGGTCCTGATCGAGCTGTGCCCCTGAGTCCACCCTAACAAGCTCCCATGCTGTCTGCTTCATGACCTCTGTGGCCTTTTTCTCCTGCACCTTCCACAGGCCCTGCCTTGCCAGGGACCCCCCAGATTTGTCCCTCACCCAAGCTCTGCTCTGCTAGGTCCCGCGCCTGGCCTTCCTCTCTCGCTCTGTCAATCCTTCTCACTTCCTGGTGTCTTAGTTACTTTTCACTCATGGCTGGGACAATTATCTGACACTCAAAATGAAGGAAGGAAAGGTTTATTTAGCTCACAGTTCGTGGAGGTTTCAGTCCTTATTCGGCTGGACGAAGGCTGAGTGGAATAGGGCAGAGAGCATTCAGTTCATGGCGGCCGAACAGCAACAAAATGGCGACAGAGGCAGCCAACCAAACAAGGCAGCAGAGAACAACAGCTGTAGCCTGTCTCTCTGTCCCTCTTTATATTCCAGTCAGGCTCTCTGCCTTAGAATATCCGCCCTAGACCACACCCATAGTCCCAGCCCTACTCAGACCGATAATCCCATCAGTACTAAAACACATAATCCCAGTGAGTCATGAGTCAAGTCTCAATCTATAGAAGTCACCACCCAATGACTACATGAGGCTTTGCGGGGACAACTAGACATAAACCATAACACTGGGCTTCCAAATCTCACCCCATTCTACTGAGAACTATGCCTGATCACACCACAGAGCCATCATGACAGTTGGTGCCCGCCCTGCCATGGCCACTGTCTTAGTCCTGCCATGCTCCCAGGTGACCCTGATGGATGGGCCCCTGTCAGCCGAGAGCCCTGTGAGGGCTGTGCTTCAGAAACACACCTTTGCTCCCACCAGCAGGCTCTTGTTTCCATATCTGAGCCAAGACACTGAACCAAAGAGTCAGCCTGGGAAAAGACACTTTACCATCGTTCTCTTCCTTTTCTGGAGCAAAGACAAAACTATTTTCTTCTCCTCTGAAAATAAAAAGTCAGGCTGCCGCTGAGAATATGGCCACTCACACCCACCTCCCATTGGAGTCGCGGCTCTGTGATTTGCTAGTTGCTTTATCTTCGGTGTATCCCTTGGCCTCTTGGAGTTTCATTTTCTCATCTGTAAAGTGGGCGCCATATTTAAGTTGTCAAGGGGGCGCTCAGGGAGCTAACGCCAGTGCTAGCTCCGAGTGAACAGGTGTAAAAGCCAGACACACTTTTAGCTGCAAGTCCAAAAATCTCTATTTACCAGATATCTTCAGTCTCACGTAATGGAAAGATCCATGATGGGAAATTCTTGTGTGATTCAGGCTACGCATGATACCGTGAAGGACTCAGAGCCGCCGCCACAATTTGTGCAGCCACCATGGTGCAGTGGCATTCCAAGATCATACGCATTGCCTCGTGGTCACAACGTGGCTGCAACAGCCTTGGTGCAGTATTCCCCCGTTAGCTCACAAGCCTAATAAAGACGGGCTCTTATTTTCTAACTGGAAAGGGCGGCTGCCTAATTTTCCCAGGCTTTCCCTTTCATTTCCAGAGCCAGTACCCCAAGTTGCGTGCTCACTTTTGAGCAAATGGAAACAGGATTAAATGAATCATAGTCGGGGCCTATTGTGCCCCTCCCTGAGGCTGAAGGATGGTCCCGCCTTCCCTGTGCGTGGAAGGCTCAGCCGCCATTATGAAACTGGGTGGTGTCTACACAGGAGAGGGGCGGGGAGGCTCCGGGCAAGGGACAACATCTGCCCCGCTAGCTGTCATTTTGCGGGGAGACGCGGATTGATTTCCAGGCTCTTGAAACACCTTGTAGCTTGTGCTAAGCCTCTGAGGTATGAGGCGTGGTGAGAAAGGAGGCCGGACGCGGTGGGGAGCCTGTCACTCACCCTTAATACCCAGCTTCAGAGAAGCAGGCGTCAGCCCGAGAGCATAGGCCACGGGGCCCTTGGGGAGAGACAGGTGTGAAGGGCACCTGTGGAGTGCCGAGTGCGGTAAGCAGGTCCAGGTCGGGCCCTCCTAGGCTTAGAGGCAGATTCCTGTGGCTTGCAATCGCTGCCGAAGCTCCCCAAAGCCTCAGAGGCCGGCAGACGCTTCCTGGGCTCCTTGCCTCTCGGCCATTTGGGGGTGGGGTGCGCTGGAATCTGAGTTCCATCGACATGCCCCACCTAACACTCTGCATCCGAACAGGGTCTCCGCTGCCAGAGGTCAAGGGCACAGAGGCAGCGGAAGTATTTCTGAACTGAGCAAAGCCCCAGGAGCTCCTGCATTAAACATTAAAGCACACGCCCATTTCAAAGCGTGGAGGCTCTGGTCAGGGCCTTTGTTCTTCTCAGGACAAAGGTGTTCTGTGATCTAGATGTGAAGGAAAACATAATAGATGCGAGCTGCACACCTGACATTCATTCATTCATTCATTCATCCTACAGTTGTTTGTTGAGTATCTGCTGCAGCCTGAGTTTGCCTTCCCCAAAATGTTTGGGACTGGATGTAGTTCAGATTGTGAATGTTTTTGGATTTTGGAATATTTTCCTAGGCTTGAGTGGTTGAGTCTTGTTAACTCAAAAATCCCCAAAATATGAAATCTGAAAGATTTGAAATCTTTTCATGACCATGTCAGCGTTTGAAATTTTTCAGATTTTATAGCATCTTGGGTTTTGGGTTTGGGGACTGAGGGTACTCAACCTGTGTGTGTGTGTGTGTGTGGTATTACTGTGATGGGTGAGGATTCAACGGTGACAGCTAACATGTGAAAAGTGGCATTCCTAGCTGGGTACAGTGGTCACTCCAGCCACTGCGAAGGCCGAGGCAGGGGGATTGCAGGTTTGATGCCAGCCTAGGCAACTTAGTGAGTCCAGTCTTGAAAGAAAAAAGAAAAGAAAAAGAAAAAGAAAAAGAAGAGAAGGTAGGAGAGGGGATGGGACAGGAGAGGAAGGAAAGGGAGGGGAGGGGAGGAGAGGAGAGGAGAGGAGAGGAGTAAATAATCCGGGGCATCACTCATGTTTGAGCATTTGCATGGGTTCGGATCCCCAGGACTACAAAAACAAAAAACAAATAATGAAACAATCCTATCCATCCTGAAGCTGCAATCTGGAGGGAGGGACAGGAAGTAGGACCAATAGGAAAGGCGAGGACTGCTCCCTGAGCCACCTATGTCATCACATAACCCTAAACTTAGGTCCCACTTACAGTTTTCTGCTCTCAGAGATCAAGGCCTCTGTGGCCACTCACAATTGCATAAGGCCATTGCTTCAATTAAATTTCTCTCCAGACTTGAACAAAAAGTCCTCTTGGCTTTGCTTACCTGAGAACCCTCGGTGACACGTGAGCACCATGGGAAATTATCCGTGGCTCCTGCAAAGAATCACTTACTCGATTCTCGTGTGGGCTACAAGGTCAGTTCTTTTTGTCTGCTTTCCCATTTTATGGAGGAACTAAGCGAGACTCTAAAATCCAATATGGAGGCCCAGGACAAACAAGTGTCTGGCTTGGGACTTGAACCCAGGGTTGCCAGTCATAGGGCGGAGGTGTCTGCACCGTGTTGGGCAGCAACTATGATGTAGCTCTGTGGTAGCAGGTTGGCGGTGTTCACCCAGCTCCTGAGCCTCAGTTGGCCTCTACATCCTGGCCCACGGGGGGAAATTCCTCACCCTGAACACTGGGCTGGACAGAAAGACCAGTGGGTCGTGAGGCAGGGCTGGTGTACTTCAGGAGGACAGAAACCGTAGTAAGCATGCCTACTGGTGTGTGTCAGGAAGAACACACTTTATGCCACCCTGGGGGACCAGCGTGGCCAGACAGCTTGTCCTGCCTGAGTTCAGATCTTCGCTACCACATCCAGGCTGTGTGATCCTAGACAGCTTCTTGAGCCTCTCTGAGGCTCATTTTCATACTGGTAATAGTTGTAATCAATTACCCATCCATTCCCCACCGAGACACACAGTAGAGCTAAGATACATCAGAACACACAGAATTTTTTGTATGTTTCCTGGCAACCTGGGTGCTTTTAGGAAATGTATGTTCTTGCTTGGGGTGGGGTGACGGGGGCTGGATGCACGGGTGAGAAGCTGCACAGTGTGTGCATGTACCTACTATGTGCAGGGTGTGCTGCTTAAGTAAACAACACAATGTACTTAAGGAGCCTGGGGGGAACCAGTGTAAGTGAGGACCCCAGAACCCCACATCTCCATAGAGTTCCACGTGGTCATTCGCTGAGGCAGTGCTACCTCTACTTCAGGGTCACCAAGTCCCCCAAACTCACAGCTGTGGCACTAGAAGGTTCCTCTGATCTCTAGATGCCACCTGGTTACTCTCTGACAGTGGCAACCTCAGGGGATTAGGCCACGCAGCTTGTTTTTTTTTTTTTTCAGTTTTTTATTGTTTAAATTTAACAATGGTTATATTACCTATTTTCATCATCAGATCAGTTTAGATTAATACATATAGGTATATAAGATTGATCAAGCAATTGAACATTAACCTTTCTAAATCCACATTACTTTTTTTTTTTTCTTTTCCCCCTTCTTTTCTTTGAAAGTTGACATATTGCATGTTGTCCTCACAATCATTCTACAGTGTATAGTGTGTGGGCATGACCCACCTCCCTATTGATGTTGCATAGAAAAAAGAAAGAAAAGGAAAAAAAAAAAAGAAAGAATATACTTCTCTTTGGACTAAGAGGAAGCAGATACATACACAGTCAAAGGTTTTGCAATTGCAGTGTGCCACCAGTGAAGCTTGTGATGTTGGAGGCTATTGAATCTAAGCCTCCTAAATCTCATCTCACCAATCTAGCTCTGC